>JNEK01000929.1:0-40610 GCA_000697295.1 Mucor indicus B7402 | reverse complement strand
TTTTTTTAAAAAAAACCTTTTTTTTTTTTTTTTTTTTTTAATCTGATCATCTTAGCTATTCAATGTTTGGCTATTATCGTTAAGCTCTTAATTGCTGGATTTAACATCATGGCAGTGCTCCTTGTACTCCCGACCTAAAATTTATGCACCCAATCACAATTGATGCTTTCATTTTCAGTGTTGTTGCAAAGCAAAGCAATATTTAGATTTTTCACTTCTTTTGAGTTTACAAATGACACAAACCACTGTAATTCAAGGTAAGGCCGAAATATAAAAGCTTTAAAGTTTATATTACTCTTCCTCTAACTAACACTTCCATGACTCTCTGTTACCTTTTTTAGATACCAAAGCTGGTTTAAAGGTGAAAAAAAAAGGCATTTATTTACGCTTTAGTACTTATATTGTTTTACTACCAGAGAAAAGAGTCCATGGACAAATTGACAAAAGAACAGCAAAAGAGAAAAAAGAAAGATATTAATTTCAATGAATTACCGGACGATCTGCCTCTTTTGAAAGAAAAAAGCAGAACATCAGGTAAAATGACACTTTCTCAGGTACATTGGTTTGCAAAGTTTATGTATATATTTTGTAGGCGTTATATCTCGACTAGAGACACAGTTTGAAGAAGGGGAAACGCTGGTTGCTTACTTGTGCAGTCCTTCAACAGATCATCTTGCAACTGGAATAATGGACGTGGGATGGGGTTGTGGTTACCGTAATTGTCAAATGCTAATGACTTTTCTCGAAAAACAAACAAAAGAAGGCAAGCCTTTATTGAAGCATGTGTTGGATATACAAGGAATTCAACTTTTACTGGAAAGGGCATGGAAAGAAGGTATAGCTGGAAAAGAAAAGAAATTTATAACGAGCAAATAACCCAGTTCATGTAGGGTTTGATGCTTTGGGAGCTGCACAGTTAGATCATCACGTATTCAAAACCCGCAAATGGATAGGTACAACAGAAGTATATACGTTATTTACATACTTGGGTATTCGTTCTACAATTATTGATTTTCATCATCCTGGACCGAAACAGTTACATCATGATTTAATGGACTGGATACAAACTTATTTTATGGAATCTGATGTGAAAAAAGACAAGACAAAGACTGTGTATATTACAAACAGACCGCCTTTGTATCTGCAGCATCAAGGACATAGCAGAACAGTAGTCGGTATTGAAGTGTTGAAATCTGGTAAAAGGAATTTGATTATGTTTGATCCAGGCAGAAGAATGCTTAGGTCTTATAAAAGACCACTCGAAGACAGCAACAATAATAAAAGTGAGAAATGGATATCAAAAATGAAACCAGCGGCACATTTCCCTTCTATTCTGTTGAGGCCTTTTAGAGTGGATGGTAAATCAATTGGAAAACATAAACAATATCAAATTCTAGTACTTGGACATGTCAACTGTGAGCATGGCAAAATGTCTTGGGATCCTGATAAAGGCTTTTTATTAGATGAAAAAGAAAGGGAAAAAATGAAAAATGTGACCAGTCTAACTGTCATGTAGTAGTTATAAACAAGGATAATAAAAAGAGTTATTCTACTATGTCTCTTAATTCTGTAAAATATAAGTATTAAGTTTTTGATTTCAGGTACATATTTTTTGGTCAACTTACTATCAATAATTTCTTCATATGCAGTACAAGCAGGTGAATCTGGGTATTCATCCAAGAAAGAAAGTCCCATATCACAGCTCTTGGCCACTCGTGGGTCCAAAGGAATCTTGCCCAATAAAGGAATCTTGAATTCATCTGCTAAGGACTGCGCACCACCAGTAGTAGGAGGGAAAATGACTGATTCACCATGACAACTGGGACATACAAATCCCGACATATTCTCCACCAATCCCAAGATTGGGATCTTGGCCTTTTTACAGAAATCAATTTCCTTTCGAACATCTTGTAAAGCGACTTCTTGAGGCGTTGTAATAATCACAGCTCCATCAATACCACTTTCCTTTAAAAATGAAGCCAGCGATAAATGCTCATCTGAAGTACCGGGAGGTGTGTCTACTAATAAATAGTCCAACTCTCCCCAATCGACGTCCCTCAAGAACTGTTTAATCAAGCCATTCTTTTTGGGTCCTCGCCAAATCACTGCATCGTCTTTATCTGGTAACATAAAACCAATGGACATAACACCCAAGTTATCCTGAACAAAAACAGGTTGCCATCCACTGTTACTTTGATGAATTTGTTCATCTACTACGCCCATAATTGTGGGGATAGAAGGACCGCAAATATCAATATCCATGACACCCACTTGACAGTCCTCGTCCCCAGAAAGTGCAAATGCGAGTTGTGAGGTAAAGCTGGATTTACCTACACCACCCTTTCCTGATAATACAAGGATTTTATGTTTGACTCCGGAAAGTCTCTCAGCAATTACAGCAACATCTACAGCAAAAAAAGAGAATTAACATCAAGAAAAGTGACAAACATGAACAGTTGTACCTGGATCAGGTCCTTTAGGTGCTGAAGCGCAAATGGCTTGATTAGGACAACCTGCACAGGCATCGGCTTGTCCTGCTGTCTCACTCTCGGGTCCCTAAAAGTAGGTATTAATAATCAACAATTTTAACATTCATAATGGTATTTCATGCATACAGGACAATGTTCAGGAGCGTCCTCAGGAATATCTTCTTGTTTATTAGGTGGCATTTCTGATGAACGCATATAATAAAGCGAAAAAAAAAAAAAAATAAGAACGACCAAAAAAGAATGGATTTATAATGATCTTTTTCAGTCACATCTCTTGACAAAACAAACCAACCAAAATGAATATCTTTCCTGGCTAATAAAATACAAGTGTAGTCGAGTTTGATTTGTCAAAAGTATGACACTACTTTCAAATACCACAGCTGGAGCTACTTTCTACATTGTCGACTATTCTTTCTAATACGCCTTAGCAACTTGTGGTTATACTTTATCTTGAAACTTGATTAACTGTCTTTCAACACTTATCAAACAAGGCAGCTCATTTTTCGGAAAGAAACTGCATTATATATGTTGTGAGCTGCTCTTGTGTCGATTGTTGCTCGGAAAGAAGTACTACCTCTTATTTTTGAGTGAAACGAAACTGAAGCAACATTAAAAGTTGCCATTGTGACTGCAATAACACCGTGTAATGGCAGCAATAATAATGCTGCAAACAATTCCCGCCAAAAAACTGAAAGTTACTCTTTTTTGTGTTTTTATTTTTCTTCAATCAAGACAAAACCATCAGAGTAAAGATGAGAAAAGTTCACATTAAACATTCATTACGAATTGTTTAACGCGTCTATAATAGAGAAAGATGTCTGCATTTGACCACAATCCATACGCTAGCCTTGATGAAGATAATCTATACACTGACGAAGAAGATAGTCTTTATTCATATGACGCAGAAGCTGAATGGGAAGAAAGTAAACAACAACTAAATGCTTTGTTTTCGTTGGTTATATTCCCATACATTGGAAAATATTTAGGCAAAAAGTTTTCGTTCTGGAGTAAGTGTTATAATAATAAAAATCTTATTGCTTTAACATAAATTATAGTATGGTCAAGATATTTGGGCTCAAGAACTCCTTTTATTTCTCGCTATGCTACTTTATCAACTGATTTTGTGAACTCTGTCAAGCGCATTACTTGATATGTATTCTATCTTGATAATAAATTACCCTAAAATAAAGCACCTTCCTTCGTATTCTCCTGAACTAAACAGTCCTAGTTCATGTCAATAACATATCGCTAAGCGAAATAAGTTCCTGAAAAAAGAATTACAAATAGCTATGTCCTGCGATAGTAGTTTGCAGATATTTAAATGACTTTAGAGGGACAGAATGAATACGTGTTGATTAGCTTAACGAAGATACGTGAATCAAATAACAAGCCTTTGACCAGGGATTATCATTTTGTGGCAGAAAGAGAACATTAGATAACTGCGTTTTATCGTCTATTTCGCTGACTACGGGATGTACTTATCTGCTTCTTTTGGTCTCAACAGTTTCCGTATAATATAGTACGCCATTCTGCGTTTCGACAATAATATCGGTAACATTAACATGTTAGACAGCAAATCAGTTCATGGGCGTACTTTTTCGTAGAAAGCCCACTTAATACAAATAACAAAAAGCAAGCTCACGATATTATGTTTACTTTGTGTAATTAATTTATACTTGATTTTAGCGTTGAGTATTCTTCTTCAAACAAATATTGTCTATGAACTTTTGTAGTATATGACTTGGATTGTCCTAAATAAAAACTCTCGCTGTAACTAGGACAACCATAACCTCAACTGGGCCTCGTCCATTTAATAATCCAATTCAGCGTTTCTATTACTGCTCGAAGTGGCAGAAGCGACGCAGGTTGTCATGACAGTAGATTGACCATTATCTTTGTGGAAGCTTTTTGGGTCCCCCTTTTGATTCTTCTCGATGCTGCATTTCTATTGTACAGGGGAATGTTATTTAAGTTGTAAATGTGGTTTTCATCATAATCCTTTAAAATTTGTACTGTGTTTTTTCCATTCTAATACCAAAAGCTTTCAAGAACGAGCTACTCTTTCATCCACGTGAATTATTAGAATAAAATACGGAACTCTCGTAAATAAAAGAGCTGACAGGAAATTGCTACATATTTATAGAAGCGCTTATTTTCTTTTTTTCTTTTTTCCTTTTTCTTTCTTTAATATCAATTAGAATTAAAAAAGTAATGCATCTTGCCTGTTTCCCTTTTTCTCTTTCTTAACATAAATTCTTTATAGATGAACTCTTGGAAACTCCCGGGTGTTAAAAGTATATTTGAAAAGCATCATTAACCCCATTTCATCATTTTTTTTTTACATTTATTTCTCTTTTTATAATAGAAAATAAGGAACAGCCTGCTGCTGCTACTCCTCCACCTTTACCAGCAAAACCTTCACCTTCTTCGTCCATCACAAGTGAACCCAAGTCAGGTGTATTAGTCATTCGTGTGATTGAAGCCAGAGACATTACTCCACCTTCCAACGTTACATTACCCGCATCTCAGCATGTTCCCGTTCAACGTACCAACCGTGACTCACTTACTCGCAAACAGAATTGGTGGTTGCCTTATGTTGTGTTAGAATTCGATAAAAACGAAGTCTTGATTGATTCTTTAGGTGGTGATTCTTCTAATCCCATTTATCAATACAATGCTCACTTGTAAGTTTCGATGACTAACAGTAATAACAAACTTACCTTTCTTTTGCATAGTGATGTGTCTTGCAGTTCTGAAGTGTCCATTTCTATTTATATGCGTCGTCCTCCTACGTCAAAGGAAACAGCAACCCGTAGCACAAACGACTTTTTCTTAGGAGGGGTCAAGATTCAACCTAATTTTGACTCAAACAGAATGGAAGATCAAACACTGAAGGTTGTAGGTGGTACTGGTACCGTCCGTCTTCAATTGAGCTATCGACCTCAAAAAGTAAAATATACATAGAAAAGGAAGTGTGGGATATTAATTTGCATATTTAGACCAGTGCTCCTATTACGTTTGATTCATTTGATTTACTCCGAGTAATTGGCCGTGGTAGTTTTGGCAAGGTAAAAGTGCCTTTAACTCTATGGTGTAGATATTAAAGCCACTGTACATAGGTTTATGTTGTTCGTAAAAAGGATACTAACCGTATTTATGCAATGAAAGTGTTGCGTAAATCACGTATTATTTCTCGATCCGAAGTCACTCATACCATGGCAGAAAAGACGGTGTTAGCCAAGATTCGAAATCCATTTATTGTGCCTCTTAAATTTGCATTCCAGAGCCCTGATAAGTTATATCTTGTATTGGCATTCATTAACGGTGGCGAATTATTCCATCATTTACAGTTGGAAGGAAGATTTGATGAAAATAGATCTCGATTTTATACAGCTGAATTGCTTAGTGCTTTAGAGTGCCTTCATGAATTTAATGTCATTTATCGGTAAGTACACTATTTATTTTTGTATAAAAGGAAGCTAATTGACTGTTGGTTTTTAGTGATCTCAAACCTGAGAATATTTTGATCGATTATAATGGACATATTGCGCTTTGTGATTTTGGTCTATGCAAGTTAAATATGAAAGAAAACGATCGTACGAATACGTTCTGTGGTACGCCTGAATACCTTGCACCTGAATTATTACTTGGACAAGGATATACAAAGACAGTGGATTGGTGGACTTTGGGTGTTTTATTATATGAAATGATGACTGGATTACCTCCTTTCTATGATGAAAACGTGAACGAAATGTATAGAAAAATATTACAAGACGAATTAAGATTTCCCGATGATATGAGTCCAGATGCTAAATCACTTTTAAGAGGAGTAAAATAGCATTGCTTTCATTTTCGTGCCTAGTATTGACTTCTTTATTGTTAGCTTCTTACACGTGATCCCAATGAAAGATTAGGTAATAATGGGCCTGAAGAAATCAAGAACCACCCGTTTTTTGGTAGCATTGATTGGAAGAAGTTAAACCAAAAGAAGCTTCAACCACCTTACAAGCCATCAGTGGACTCGGCATATGATACACAAAACTTTGATGAAGAATTCACATCAGAAGCACCTCAGGAATCATTGGTTGATGATTCGCAAATTTCCAGTACAATGCAAGAGCAATTCGCAGGATTTACCTACAACCCTGCAAATGATGGCGTTATGGGACAAAGTTATACAGGTACTTCTCATGTAGACGGCCCTTCTTGGTAAAAAGAAAAAAAAAAACAGACCGAAATAAATTATTACATTGGTAGATCCTTAAGAAAATATCTGATGTTTGTAGCTGTAAAATTAAGTTTTCAAACATACAATTGGCTTACTGTTCTTTTATTCAATTTGTATTTCATAAATGACTTCCGTTTGGAATAGAATTCAGCACGAACTGGTCTCATTCTATAATACTTTTTCCGTATTTGCTAGTGTAAACACTTTACTGAGTATCTTTTTTATTCTATGGTCTCGCTATTAGTGTTTTACACCGTGGCTTATTCAAACAACTTGAATCATTTCAGAATACCTCGTATATCTGGTGTTTTCATGTGGTTCTCGGTTATAGTGATGCTCCATCTAGTAAAGCAACCTTCAATGTCTATTTACGTAGAAATCCTATAAGCAAAAATTTTGCTACCTTCTTTTGATATCCCCAATGATACTCTGCTCATCTCTCTCCTATCATATTTACAGAGATCAATAACTCTTATGGATACAAACCGGCGAAAGGTTCCCTCTGGAAGCGCTGTACTCCTATTGTTGAAGAACTTGATCGCCGTACATTCAACATTCTCCGACAACTACAGCTTTCTCTGTTAAGACCTCGTCTCCAAGTTGTTGTTTGCTTGCTGTCCAACAATTAGTACTGATCCAGTCGCCTGGCTCCTCTATGGCCCAAGGTCATGGCCTTCGCTGGCGCCCTTGCCTACTTGTTAATGGAAGACTAACACTGTATATTTATCACTCTTCTACTGGCTTTTACTCGCAGTCATGCAGCTCAATGTCCCCCCCACCATTGTCGATTAAAGCTCTCATGTATAATTGAAGATCTCCTCTCATTTACCTTGAAACAATTGCCATGCAAAAAAAACCTTGTGTTTCCCAAGCTCCCTCCCGCTGGCCAGCGGTTTGTCTATTTTGCACAAGCAAATCCCGCAGTCCCTGTCAATTCTGGTGTCAAACTAGTGGATTGATTGTCGTCATAGCATAGTAGTGCAGAATGTTTTATCTTTTTTTATTTTTTCCTCTTTACCGGAGATCTTTTCAATGCCACGAACGGGTCAGTGCAAAGCAGTACAATGAGTTACTTTGTGCTCATAAGCCTTGTTATAAATAAATTTTGTCTCTCATAATCGCAACATAGCGGCTCACGTGTTTTAAACAAGTTACACGAATGAATTGTCAGATGATAAAATTTTCTTTTTATCAACAAAAAATAAAATAGTGGGAAGAGAAGAAAGGAAAAATAATAAAAGCAAAGGGCTTTTAAGACAGGGTGTTGCTATTATACGAAAAACGTACTTTTTTGCTCTATTTTTTTTGTTACCATGGCGCGTAGCTAGGCTACTTCTGCTAGTTTGTTTGTTGATTTTTTTTTTTTTTTCAATGATGTCCAGGCCATGCCACGTGGGTAACAAAACATAGAAAAAGTTTTCCCCCTTAAAAAAGTAGTACGAAATTTTTATTTTATTTTTTTTTTTTTTTCCCTTTTCCTTTTTTCTTCTTCTTGTTTAGTAACAAATAATGGATGCTTCAGGTTGTACTGTGGTAATTTTACATCAAAAAAAAGAAATTGCTCAACCTTATAATATGATTGATAATGAAGATCAACATTACCAACAGTTATTAAAAGCTAATTTTGGCCAAGGTACATTTTCATATACACACAGAATTTGGATTTTGTTTAAAAAAAAAAAAAAATGCTTCTCATAGTACATATAAAGCAAGATCCTTTAGAGGCAATTGATAAAGTGAAGCAATCGTATCAATCGACATTATTATTGGTGGATTTGGACGCGATAAACTATTGCCACGATACAAACTTAACACGACATGATTATATTATACACTTCTTAGAAAACATTACACGCGATTTAAACACTTGTCCAAACTATATACCTCTTGTTGGTAAGTTCTTTATAATACGACTTTTTTGCAGGGCTAATAAGTGTTGCTTTAGTTTGCTCGAAAAATGACTCGACCAATTTAATGTTGGATTGTATTCATGCTGGTGCAACAGATTATTTATTAAAACCCTTATATCTAAATGTCATTAAAACTTTATTCTTGGTAAAATATAAAATAGCTCACATTTGATGACCACTCACTATGTATACATACATAGAAACTACATCAATCAAACCATCCATCTATATTACTACCTCAACAACATTCTTTGCCATCTCCAAGTATTCAAGAAAAAGATTCACAGTAAGTCTAATATTATTTTGACGATATTTTTACTTACGCCCTTCTCCCTTTCTCCTTAAAAAAAAAAAAAAAAAAAGCTTATCAAAGATTTTAATGGATACACTTGTACCTAAGACATCAACCGTATTTACTCATCCAGATATATCAATGTAAACCAAATGATAATAATAATAACAACAAAAAAAGAAAATTCTCATTCCCCTTATTATTATTAGGGAACGATCTCTTGAACTTGAATCAAGAATATCCAGCTGGGATTTTAGCCCATTTGGTCTAACGCAAGATGAGTTAATTCACTCTGTTTACCTTGTATTCAAACAAATATTAGCATTGCCAGCCCTCGATCACTTAAAGTTAACTACAAGTAAATATAGTATGGCTTGCATTTTAAGGAGAAAAGAAAATAATGATTTTTGATAATAGTGCAATTATACGATTTTATTATGGATCTAGCTAGTGTCTATCATGACGAAAACCCATACCATAACTTTGCGCATGCAGTAGACGTATTACAATGTTTATATTACATGCTGAAAGAATTAAATGTATTTACAGACAACCCCCAGAGTCTTGTTCAACGCCTTTTGAGACCACAAGATGTCTTTGCGCTTCTTATCGCCGCTATCGGTCATGATGCAGCACATCCTGGTGTAAATAATATGTTCCTGATCAACTCTTGTAACCCACTAGCCACTATTTACAACGATCGTTCTGTTCTCGAAAGCTTACATTCAATGACGCTATTCCAATTATTAGATAAGCACGGCATTATTCAGCTTATTGGTGACACGAAATCGGAAGCTTATAAAGGTAAAACGTCCCCTCCTTCCCCAACTCAACAAACATTTGATATTTTTTGTGTCATCTTGTATAGACTTTAGAAAGATTGTCGTTTCTAGTATTCTAGCCACTGATATGGCTCTTCATGTTGATTATGTCTCCAAAATTAAAGAACAAGCGACGCGATTTCGCAATAACACGTTGGAATCACCCGAAACAGAACGTGTCCTACTATGTAGCGCCTTGATCAAATGTGCAGACATCAGCAATGTAGCAAGGCCTTTTCGTTGGGGTTCCAAATGGGCAGAACTACTAGTTGAAGAATTTGTAAGTCAAGGTGATCTTGAAAAGGAATTAGGGATGCCTGTATTGCCCATGAACGACCGTACAAAAGTTGTCCTGGAAGATTCTCAAATAGGGTTTATTCAATTTGTCGCCTTGGATTTATTTCAAAATGTGCGAGATATTTTTCAAGATATTTCGTTTGCTGTGGATCAAATGCAGGCAAATCTCAAACAATGGGAGTCAAGAAAAAACCCAGCAGGTAAAATGCACATAACATCCCTTCTAATGCGTACTGACGTTTCTTAATAGGCATTAAACGATCAAGCAGTAGCTTGGAAGAGCCCATAGAAAAAAAGATGAAACTTAATCATAGTACTGGCAGTAAGAAGAAAGAGAAACCAACTCCTATGCAATGTGCGATACAATAGATATCTTTACTATGCATCTGAGAGTGTGTGTGTATATATATAGTTTTGTAAATAGCCATTTAGAATTAAACATATAAAAAAGGAGCATTGCTGCATCTATACCAAAATTGATACGAAGTTAATAATAGTAAAAAAATGATGATACTGAAGGATATCCACAGCAAATGAGCAGTCAGAAAATGAATAGTGATATTAACCTCCTAACAGATAGTTAGTCTCTATTAATACAATAGTAGAGAATGAGGTAACAGCAGAGAATTTTGATTGTAACAAGATTTTGGATCAATTTAAACATGCCACATAATTGACCAAACACTCAAGAGAACCATGTATTTTAAAATTAAATCGCATTTAAAGTTTAATAAGTCTAATTTACACTCATCATAAAGCCGAGGAACTTTTTGCATAAAAAAAAAAAAAAAGAGCTACATATTAAGCAGCTAGGCATACGTGCATTTCCGTTACTTTGGGCGTGTTTTATTATATAAGATCAACAATAAAGCCAGCTAATCCACTTTAATAACAATTTTACCAATTTGGCTTTGTTTCATAATTTCAGTATAAGCTAAATGAACTTCCTCTTGCGTGAATTTGTGAATTTTTTCAACCGGCATACGAAGTTTCTTTGCGTGTACAAATCTGATGAGTTCCTCAGCGAGTTGTCTGCTACCGACAATGATACCGCGAATATGAGCAGACTTAATAATGATACTTGTAATCAAATCAGGCTTTTCTGTAAAGTTATCCAAAAAGCCGATAACAGCTATCTGCCCTCCTGAAGTTATTGAGGAAAGAGACTTGGATATTGTGCCATTGCCGCCAATGTCGAGAACAAAATCAACACCTTGGCCGTTTGTGATTTCGAGAACCTTTTGATCCCAGTTGGGGTGCGTCTTGTAGTTGATCGTATGATCAGCGCCATACTTTTCTTTTACAAATTTAAGTTTCTCATCAGAGCTAGAGGTGATAATTGTTATAGCACCTGCAGCCTTAGCTAACACTAAAGCAGTAACAGAGACACCACCTGTACCAAGTAATAAAACAGTTTGACCAGCGACAAAAGGATTACCGGAGCCATAGAGAGAGTTCCAAGCAGTGCAACCAGTGCAAACAAGAGAAGCCGCTTCTTCATGAGACAAGTGTGTATCTTTTGGTAGCTTATTAAGCGCAGCACTGTTGAAAATTTTATATTGACATAGAACGCCATCCGAACGAGCACTTGAAGGCTTTGTACGCATCTTAGGAGGGCCATACAAATTATCTGGATCGAAGTTATTGATAACACGATCACCTATGTCAAAATCATAAACTTGAGATCCAACTTTGACCACTTCACCTGATGCGTCTGAAGCTGCAATCATATTTTCATCAACATGACCTGGGTATCTTCCAGTAGCAATAGCTAAATCACGAAAATTGAGAGCAACCGCTTTGATTTTGACAAGAACTTCATTTTTATCAAGTTCAACAGAAAGTGGTTCTTTGAACTCTTTTACATTTTGGAAACCTGTTGTATCGGTAATGCGGAATACTGTTTGTTCTGAAGGAAAAGTCATGATCGAATAGAGCATATTACTGAGCTTTTTAGAAGCTTTATACATGCCAGCAGCACAGTCACTATTTGCAACTTAGCGGCGCAATTATTGCTGAGAAACATTATGCAATTAGCCACTCGATCATCCATGCGTAGGCTACATTTAATCTACTGATTATTAGGTTACCTAATTACGCGCAGATAAATGTATGTGAAGCAAAACAACAAAATATCGCTCTATTGTATCTAGAAAATTTTTTTGGGATTTGAAAAGTATATACAAAAGGGAGAGTGAATAACCAGGTTCGTTAGGCAGTCGTACTATGCCCACTCCAAAAGGGCCGTTTAATTTAAAGTTAAATGTTATTATGGTGCGAGAGCAGGCGATGCAGCCTAATTTTAGATCAAGCGTGTCTTTTTTTTGATCGTGCTCTGGAAGTTACGGTTTGGAAGTTTGCTAAAAACGAGACGCAGTTACGAAAGAACATTTTGATCGAGAAAGATTAACCATGATTAGGCTTTGGAACGGAGTATATATCATACATTATATCGTCTGTACAATCCATTTATTTCATGTATTTCAACCTACGGAAAATACATAATAGTCCGTGTTATTAATTCAATATATAACATTACTCTGGCTTACTTGACGAAGGAAACCAAGGAGCTAGACTAGGTCTCAGGATTAACAGCGATAGCCTTTTGTTGTTTTGGTTTACACTAAAAACAGCAACCAAAGAAGCTGAAAGACTTGTATTTTATTCTCTAGTTTGACCATAGCACTAAACATTGATTATACCACCACTAATTACTCTATAAAATGAGAAGTTGGAAAAGTCTTTGTTTTGAAGCTAGCTAATGATTAAACGAGAGCCCAATATCAGTATATATAGCAGGTAACATAAGCTTCGAATGTCTAGTAATTCTGGAGCTTCAGCAACTGTCCCTTTTAAACCCAAAAAAACCAACGGTATAGCAGCAGTGGAGATTTTAAAAGCCAGTGCATTAAAAAAAGGAAATCGCTGGCCTCCTATTAAAGACGATATAAAGCGTGTTCTCTTCTTTTCTTTTGATTATATGACGATAAAGAGAAACACAATTATTCTACTATCTATCTTCCTGATAGCGAAAGTCATTACCTATTCTTGGTCAAGTTCAAAAATCACATCTCAGCATTTAAATAAAAGAGATGATCCTTTCAATGAGCCTAACGTAAATGGCATTATTGTACAAAGCATTAAATCAGCCCTCTAATAGTTAAATAGTGCGATAAAATATACGAGCAAGAAGACCAGTGTGCATATGTGCTAGAGCATTGCTTAGACGCAACACCAGGCATTATTAACTACATTCGACTTTATTATTGTTCTTCTGTGAAACCGCTTGTTTTCGTATTCATGGTAATTAAAGAGAAAACAAGATATCAAGTAAGTTAACATTTTCTGTAGTGTCTATGGCTTTTGTTTCTCTTTGGCTTCGTTGGCATCGCTGCATCAGATTTCTTTTGTAAAATTGATGAATAGAGTATAGCTTAAAAGTTAATTGTATTAACTTTCTTTTTTTTTTTTAGGTCCTAATCTTCAAACTATTGCAACCGCTTTACATTTGTCGGAGAGCCTTGTAAGTATTCTAACAAACTGCAACGATGGACATGTTACTGACGCCTTTCTGTTTTGTATAGACAGGTGTTACTTTTCTTGCTTTAGGAAACGGTAGCCCAGATTTGTTTTCAACTTTTAGTGCTATGCAAACAAACCTTGGGTCACTGGCGCTTGGCGAACTGATAGGTGCGGCATCTTTTATAGTCAGTGTTGTGGCAGGGTAAATAGAACAACCTAATGCTAAAATAGACTCTGACATCGATTTATAGAACAATGTGTGCAATCAAGCCATTCAGGGCCAAGAAATTCAGTTTTATCAGAGATGTGTCATTTTTTACTTGTGCTATAGTATTGGTTATGGCAATTATATCAGACGGATTGATTTACTTTCATGAAGCTATTTCTTTAGTACTGTTTTATGTTGTGTACGTCTTTGTAGTTGTCGGAGGAAACTACTACATGAAAAAACGATCAAACTATATCAATCTTGTGGAAAGAGCACGGTTAGAATACGAGGAAAATGGGACCGATGTAGATATTCTTTTAAGAGGAAATATGATGAATGGTACTATTTTGGATATGAAATAAACAAGTACTTATTAGTAATGTATAGCTAACGAAAGTAATGAAGACGAAATGGAATTATATGACGAAGGCTTCGAGACAGAAGGCTATCAAGATTTAGCGCACCAAAGAGGCGGAATACACCCCAAATTGCGAATTCGTACTTCATTGTTTTCCGCTATAGAGGTAAATATCATGCCTAATTTATAAATTCAGATAATAACCATAACTGTATTAGTTTCAAGATGTAGTTCAATCGTTAAGAAGCTCCAGTTTACGCTTTAATAACTCTACTCAAAACGATTCACAGCCTTTTCCTTCCCGAACATCCAACTTTGAACATTATTCCGACGAAGTATCATTACATACGGCAGAGAGCAGACACAATGATAACATATCCCTTAATACGAATCACAGCGACACATTATGGAATCAGTTTTTTAATTCAATATCTATTCGGCAAATTCGACGCAAAGTACGCAAGCACTTGTTTCCTACATTGGTAGGATTTAGACAGAAATCAGTATTTAGTAAAATCAGCTCTGTATTTTCAGCTCCTGTGATATTTTTACTGTCAATCACTTTACCCGTTATCCGAGAAAGCGATCTCAAGAATGAAGGTATCCAATTAAATGACAACACTGCAGATATACTTCAAGATTATAATGAGGAGCGACATAATGTTGAATCAGAAGAGTCATCTTGGGTAAAATGGTTGACAGCAGTTCAGTTTGTTTGTGCGCCTCTATTGATATCGTTTGTATTAATAACTCAAGAAGCGGGGCCAGCCGCTATTATACTCCCTGTCAATATAACACTTGGTGTACTTGTGTCAATTGCATTCTGGATTACTACATCATATAGTAGACCACCTCGATTGTTTTGGATGATGTGCTTTGTTGGATTTGCTGTAGCAGTTTTGTGGATTTTCTTGATAGCCAATGAAGTGGTAAGCGTTTTACAAGCTATTGGTATGGCCCTAGGAGTTAGTGAAGCGATACTTGGTTTGACTGTATTTGCTTTGGTAACTACAATTGAGAACATGTAAAATACTCCATAAGACTAATACGTCATGAATCACTATAGGGTAACAGTCTAGGTGATTTTGTTGCAAACGTCACAATGGCAAAAATGGGTTATCCGTTAATGGCAATGAGTGCATGTTTTGGTGGCCCTATGTTAAGTAAGTGACAGTATATTGTTAGAGGAATATAAAATAACCCATGATATTATAGACATTATGCTGGGAGTTGGTATTGGGGCGACATATATTACATCACAAAGGAATGAGCCTTATGCTATCAATGTATCGAAAAGTATAGTTGTATCTAGTGTAGGTTTATTAGTTGTATTACTGTCTTTACTTGTTCTAGTTCCCTTGAATGGATATAGAATGTCTAGAAAGTTTGGTTATAGTTGGATTGCAATCTATCTGATCTGTGTAGTTATCAATTTGATTATTGAAATTCGCTCTTAAATAGCTTGTATTTATATTTTTACCACCACTACTACTACTACTACTACTACTACTACTACTACTACTATATATATATACCATTTCTCCCTGTTTGAGAGAAGAATAAAATGTACAAATTATTACAATTAACATCAATTTTCATTTTATTAGGATTGAATTTCTTTAACTTTTGCTTTCAACAAGTCGTCAATAACCTTATTATACTTGTCGGTTAAGGTTTGAACCTTTAAAAAAAACGGATTAGCAAATGGGTGCTTTTACTTTTGTTCGTGAGTACTCACATTTTTTTCTAATTTTTTGATTTCGTCTGCTGATTGATGCTTTGAATCATGCTTAAGTTGTTTCATGCCATCTTGACGAATAGATCTAACTTTGTTTTTGGTTTGTTCACCAGTAGTGTTAACAAGCTTAGCCATTTTATCACGAGATTCTTTTGATGGCCTGTCAAAAATTAGTTAGCTGTCTGAGAAAATGATTGATTCACTTCACTCACTTTGGTATAGGCACTTTGATTGCCTTATTATCTATGATAGGGTTCAAGTTTAATCCAGCTTCACGAATACTTTTATCTACAGCTGAAGTGTACTTTACGGGTATCTTAATAAAATTAGCACAACACTATGTTTTAGTCACACTTACATCGGCATCATGAACTGTAACTAATAAAGTCTGTGGATCTCTAATTGTAACTTGAGCAAGATCTTTCAAAGGGAAGTGGGAGTGTTCAATACGAACTCGGACATTATCCAACAAAGCTATAATGAGTTTAATTAAAACAGGAAAAATCAAGAAAAAATTAGGCTATTCATTACAAGGATTGGCTCTTCCGATACGCATGTTAGCCAAATGCTCTTTTAGCTGGGCAATGGAATTGTCGAAGCGATCTTGAAATTGCTTTTCGTTAAATTGACGAACAAACTCGTCTTCGTCGGCAGGAGCTGCTTTAGGCTCGTTTCTCTTCTTATTGTCTTTACTTTTCTTTGCATAAAAACGCGAAGTTGTAACCAAAACAGGCTTTTGCCAAGCGCTTTGGATTATAGCTGGTCTAACAGGTGCAATAAGCGTAGTTCTAACAAATTGAGTGGAAACAAATGGTTTAAGGAATCGAGACATTTTGACAGAATTAAAAGAAAAAAAATGAGACCATTAAACCAAACAGCGAACATGGGGGTTGAATGCTGACATTTAATTTACTCTCCTCTTCCTTCTTTTATAAGCATCAAAGCTTGGAGAAATACGGCATTTCTACTTTAAATTCAGACCATATTAGTTTTTTCTGGACGAATTAAAATTAATTTTCATACGTTTAGCTTACCCATTTTGGAGAAACCAAGGATATTTTCAGTTGACTAATTCTATGTATATATAACATCCAAAAAAGGTAACAAAGCTTCTGATATCTTGCTCTGATTTGTCTGAAATATTTTTCTTTTTATATCTGAAAATATTTTTGGCTTCTCCAAAATGGTTAAGCTAAACGTATGAAAATTAATTTTAATTCGTCCAGAAAATAACTAATATTGTCTGAATTTAAAGTAGCATAATGCAATTCCTGCAAACATGTTTTATAATCGGGCAAACACGATCTTTAACTCTAGTAATAAAATGGCCTAATTCACTTTCATAAGTATCCTATCGCGTTTATAAACTGTTCTCAGTTTACCCTATTGGAATAAAATCCCTTTCTTGCAAACGAGACGACCTGAATCACGTTTGTAGAAACCTCTTGGAACTTGACTTTAAAACTAAAGTGGAAAATATGTTGACTGATGCTCGCTATAAATTCACGGCGCACACAAAGCTCAAATAAATGCACAATGTTTATTTACTTGTTGCCCGATAAATGTTAGCATACAAGTTTTTTGGCATTGAATTCCCTTTTCAGATTATTTTGTTTTAAGGAACCAATAATTGTAACACGAACAATTCTGGTATCACCAAACTAAATCATTTTTGAGTTTTGGTGTTGGGGTTGTGCAATAAACAGATTTACACAAGAAGTTAAAGTAAAAATTGCTTTATTATACATAGGGCTGAATGGAGCGGGGGCATATGTTATTAAGTTTGAAATGATACGATACAAGCATAGTTGGTTTTTTTGTTGTTTTTTTTTTTTTTTTTTCATAGGGGAATCATTAGTGTACATATATATTATTTACAGAGGATAAAACTTTCCTGTTTTACAGATTGTACCATCACCTTTCACCAACAAGATAGGTACTTGATTAGTATTTTCAACCTTAAAGGGTAATTTACACACCATGAGTTCACGGCTTTTATATTCTGTATTGAGTGCCTTGACTTCGCCAAACCACACTTGTAAGTCACGCGAGAAATTTTCACCGTGTAAATGCACTACATCCAGTTTGGTAGTATAATGCGAGAGTGATGGAAACACAGACGGCATAGGTTCTTGTGACGATAAAAACGTATAAGTCTCACTTTCAGTAGCAACAATCGTCCACACAGCTGCATCCGAAACGTCTTCTTGCCAGCACGCGCCTAAACTACTACCACTGCTGTGTGCACTTATACTTTCGATGCTACTGATGCTGGATTTTCGAGCCATATAATAATCTTGCAATTGCTGATCGGTAGACACACGCCGTTTACGCACTACCTTCCCACCCTCTGTCGACGTCACTGCAACTGGATGCCGAGGTTCTGCCGTCTTATGCATGCCAACCATATCATTCATACACGCGAGATACGTACGCTGCTGCTGGACGATTTGAAGGGCCACTTTGTGCAATTGCGAAACTGGGTCACCTAATACTTCCTCGTCGTCGCTGTGGCCTTTGGTAGCGCCTCCAACCACTGTGGATGCTTTGTCTACCTTACGAATCACCATCACGGGACTCACAAGACCCGTCGTAAGACACTGTAACACAATGTGTTGGTTGTAGTGGATGGGTATCAGTTGATTTGTGCGATTCTTCAATGCAATGGCAGGAGGTGGTGGGTAATTTGGATGAGTAGGAGCGGACTCCCCCTCACTGTTGTTTCCTGAAGTATCAACAATCCAAATAATAAATGGGTCCCAACTAGTTGTTCGTGCAACAAAACATGTACCGTCTCCCGGCGCACTAGGTTGATAAGGCTGTCCAGGAAATGAAATTTGTGATGAAGAAACTCCCAAGTATTTAGTGGATACTGTTTGCGATCGAATACGGTTAAATAAAGAAACCGTTGCTCCGTGATGAATGCACACTAGACATAAGATGTGTTAATGAACAAAAAAAAAGTCAAGACATGGGTCCTGTAATTTTACATTCTAGGTTTTTGACACTTTGTCTTTTCTTGGAAGGCTTACTGATCACCTTGATACCTTTTGAAGCTAATGTTCCTAATTGAATGCCGTTCGCTAATTGAATACGAACAAGGGATTCCACGCGTTTTCGCTTTTCATCGGCGTCGTTGATGTAGAGGTGTTTGGACACACACTTACCGGCGGACAAAAGCTCCTGCCCTTGATTATTGTACCATTCCGTGCTTGTTTTGGCATCCACTGAACTGCGGAACCGACTAGGGTGAGAGGGAGTTGTGTCTTCTGTTGTCTGTGGTTTTGTATGCCCTGTAACGCCAACGCTGGCTCCAGACACAGTATACCATTCAATTTGGCCAGATTGAGACGATACATCACCACTCATGGATACCGTAAGCTTAGGAGGGTGTAATGGCGTACCGTCACCGAGATCAAGTACCTCTTGAGGATGGTGGTCAATGGCATTAGATGGTGTCCACCAATTGGTGCCGATCAAAATAGCCGTAGGTGGAGGGCACAAAAATCTAATATTTATATTGCATAAATTCAATTGTATAGAGTTTTTTGTTTTAAGAATTATACCTTTTCTCAGTTCCATAACTTTTTTGGGCAACTTTACTGGTTAGGATTATAACAGTACGTTCATCTTCCATATATTGGTTGGCAAGGTAATTTTTAATAATGGGTTGAAGCTTGGAGTCGTCAATTGTTGACTTATTGAGTCGTCTTGGGTGGGCTGTTTCAGGGACCCAAGGATCTTCTGCAATGGCATTAAAAGGAGGCACATAGGTAGGCGTAAAATTGCTGGCAATTTGAAGAGGTGGGGAAGAAGTAGAGGAGGAAGATGACACCGAAGAAGTAGTTAAAATATTTTCAATTTGAGATAATGCTGAAGTACGTCCAACATGAATCATAGGTGATGACGAGGTTGAATTAGGGTTGGACTGAGAAATCAGATGACCAAAAGCACTGTTTTCTCCAGTGGCTGTTGATTCCTGTAATAATGATCTTTCAGGAACCTATAAAAATGAGAGGTTAAAATGATGCTTATGGTTACATATCAGTTTGGTTTGCGTACCATAGTTGGTTGACCAATTATGAAATCTGGATGAGGGTTTGAAGTGTGAAAGGGGAAGCCTAAAGACTTTACATCGTTTTCATGTTGCAGTGCTTCTAAAAAACCAGGAGAAAAGAATCCAGGTGTATTTGTACCACCTTGGTTTTCAGTGGTACTACCGGACATGGACCATGCTTGAATCAATTCTTTTTGATGGTTTCTTTGGTCCAAATCATCCAGATGCAAAGTAGGTTTTTGGAAAGCAGAGTTAGAGCGGTCATCATATCTTTTTTCTTGAGTGTAATCATTATTATATAAGAAGGAGTTTTGCTGGTGATGAAAATCC
The DNA here is from genome assembly GCA_000697295.1 of Mucor indicus B7402. NCBI lineage: Eukaryota > Fungi > Mucoromycota > Mucoromycetes > Mucorales > Mucoraceae > Mucor > Mucor indicus. Next base: position 20,360 of record JNEK01000929.1, on the reverse strand, counting down.
ATTAAATTTGAAGACGAAGAGGAGGAAGGGGGATAGAATTGCTGTTCTGGCTGGTAATAATCAAGGTCATAGTCCACATGGTATTGCAAGTCTTGTTTTCTTTTTCGCGAATTAGGTGACTCTAAACCATTGTTATTATTATAAGAAGCCATGATTGGCATTATTTTTTCTTTTTTAAAAGAAGAAGAAAAAAGCTATAAAAGAAAAGTGCGGGGTAAAAAGCAAAAAAAGGCGGTTATTCAAAGTCCTCATGAGGGTGCAGTGTGTACATGCTAATGTTGTTTTTTTCCCCCAACTTTACTCACCAAATTTGGGATATGAATCAGGTCATATGTCATTAAGTTTTATGAAAAAATAACGTATTTGTTTATAAGTGAAATAAACAAATATTACTAAAGACTAAAAGATGAATAGAAGACTAGACTGTTTTTTTTTTTTCTTTTCTTTCTTAACAATACGTCTAGATGTGTGTGTGTGTGTGTGTGTGTGTGTGTGTGAGCGTGAGTGAGTAATAATTATGTGACACTGTAGAAGGTTTTATTTTGGGCTTCGTATTCTTCTTTTTTAGTCCTACCATTTATTGTCATCCAACTACGTAAACAACGTATAATGGACCTGCAGCACGTATATGTAAAACGAATCACATCTTTTTCTTCTTTCTCCAATTGTTAATATAATAGCCGCTTCCATATTTAAGCGTTCGCTTTAACTGTTACAGCTAATTTTGACAACTATAGACTCTAATTGGAAGATGATCTGTGCCTTGAACTAATTTTGTTCACAGGTGCGCTGTTAAATAATACACAAAATCAAATGATAGCCTGTTAAGAATCACCCACGTACAAAACCTTATATTTTTTTTTTTTTTATTCTGTTTAACTTTCTTTTATTTCATTATAGTATGGTCCCCCTGAGCAGAAAAAAAAATATGAAGCGGGTCTATGAAAGTGAGGCGCGCCTCCCTTTTCAGTGTTTTCACGAAGAAATTTGTATGGGATTTTGAAAATACCTTCGCATCTTTTTTATATAGAACTATTTAGGCCAATAGTAGCTATTTATTCGCGAGTATTCCCATAGTTTTTGAGAGTGTATTAGTTTCCATAGTTTTTGACAGGTATACAAAACGTCTAGATAGAAAAGAATAGCAAAAATAGTATTTGTTCTTTGAGACTTACAAAAATATTGATCAACTTTTAAATCGTTAATGCATATAGTAAATTTAGAGTGTCAGTTTATAAACAATAGCTTTTCATCACTGTTTCATTCAATTTAACCAAAATATACCTTGATCGATAATTACAGTAAGATGGGATTGCTATTGGTGCTTTTTTTTTAAAAAAGGGTATTTTCAAATCTTATATCAATTCATTCGCAAAAAGGTTGAAAGAACGATGCGCTTAAACTCTTCTCTTTACAATGAAGTCTACTAATAGTAAATAGCCGCAAGATTTATGCATCTCCCAATCATTTATTTTAGAATTAAAGTCGCAAAGAGTAACCACTGGACAGAGACCTTGTGATAACCAAATGACTTGTACAAAAAAAAGAGAGATCATCCTCGGATGTATTAACATATAAGGTGTATAAACTTCTTTGCATCAGGCTAGTTAATTTCATTAACGCTGGATTACGAATCATAATGCAACAACCAACTTACCCTAATACATACTATCTATATATGCTATGACATCTTCTTTTCTACAGCCTGAATTAATACATTCTTTTGTAATACAGTTAATTCGTCATCTTCTCATTTTCTAGTAAAGCACAATAGAGCTTCCTTTTTTAGGCACAGTGGCGCTTTCTTCTTGAAAAGTTTTGGGCAGCCGTCACTGACTGTTCTCATAGTAACTGTGATATTTGGTGGCACCTCTCGATACGGAAAAAAAAAAGAGTCAGCTGCATAATTTAACATTATTGCATACCTGCCTCAGTTTGATTGTATTAAAAAGGCATGATTGAACAATACAACGAATGTAAACATACTATACTTAGAAAGGAACAGCTTTCCACGTTGATTGCTCTGCTCTACCATACTACGTGTACATTTGTTGCATAATGGTTTTTGCTTAGGTTTCAATGTAATAACAAAACATTCGATTGTGTACTGTTACGTATATAAGCTAAAATAGGACACACCTAATAAATGGAGTTCCCCATATATTTCAGTGGCATACGCTGATTATAAGTATTCATATCTTAGCTTTTTATTGGATGCCCCGCGAATTTCTGTCCTTATTTTTCGCGTTTTTTTTTTTTCTTCTTCTTTTTCTTTCTTCTGAAGTCTCAAGCATTCGAGAAAAGTTAGCACAAAAACATATAAGAGGCGTGTCCTTCTTGCCGCACAGCAGCTAATTATAATTTCTATGTAAGTAAGACTCGTAGCAGAGACTCTTTTTCCCATTGCTGACATCGATCATAACCATACACTCATCTATGAGGAGTAAACCAACAGATTCTATTATATAACTTGATACATAATGACCTTGATTCCAGTTACACTGGGTTAAGAATACTATATTACAATATAGTTTCTGCTAAATAAACCAAGCAGCTTATAGGCTACAGAACCACTCCAAATACGCTCTAGATAATCTTCGATCATTTTTGCTTGCAGTAGTATTTCCTCTGGTAGCACAAGCTTTCTAACAAAAAAAAAAAGAGCTACAGCCGCCAGGCTACCATGAATATGTAGAGCATGTATTCTCAAATTATGCCAACATTAAAAGAGGTATAATACTGGATGTTCCAGCCACTTATGAACCTCCAAATACCTGTTAGCTCCCTAAAAAGACCACAATGTAGTAAGAAAGTATTCCTCAATATGGAAAAGTTAAAACCATAACTATCAATAGAAACTGCGTGAATACCATACTACTTATAGATTGATATACTTTGTTACTCGAAAAATCGAATCTTTATTATTACTATATATACATCTGCAAATCTACCGAGGAACTGATTGGTTAATTTAACAATCTTCTACAAGACACTATTCTGCAATAGAGAAACTGTCAATCCACATGACATGTGTGATTATTAATCAGATTAATCAAAGAACAGTCTCTATCACATAGAATTGATATTTTTACAAGTGTAATATCAAACAGGCCAGAGACGATCTAAAAGAATGTATTCGCGATGCAAGTTACTTCGTTTACGGTAGCAGTACAAAACAAACTTGAATTTGACTGAATACACATGGACCATATAACCGCCATATGTGATATCGCGTATTATTGTTTAGCAATCCTCCAAATATATTGTGAATTAATAATATCATATCTGCAATAAATCATCCCATAAGAGTTACACTGAGATCGTTAAGATGCGAACGATTGACATCATTTGCAATGCAAAAGCCTACTTTTATGATTGGTCGGAATTATTTTTACCGCTGTTATTTTTTCGTTATTAATCAATTTGAGAAATTTAACCGATCCCATTAGATATTTAAGCTCGCTTTAAAGTTTTTGTTAACCGTATTTCTTTTTTATTCTTACTTCAAAATGTCCACAGGTAAAATGCAGCAATAATAAAGGACGCCATTGCACATCAAAACTAATGCTATGGTCTTTAGATAAAATCACTTTCTACACCGCCCAAATTTGTCCTTATGCTCAGCGTGCAGCTATTGCTCTTAAAGAAGCAGGCGCTGATTATGAAGCCGTCGAAATTGATCTTCAAAACAAGCCCTCTTGGTACAAAGATGTCAATCCCGAGACTAAGGTTCCTGCACTCACCACAGAAGGTCAAAACATTGCAGAATCTTTAGTCATCATTGAATATATTAACGACCGTTTTCCTGAAAAAAAGTAAGTACATATATACCGAATAAGTATAGAGTGGTGAAGTTGGATTATTAATCACTAATCATCATTCAAAGCTTGCTGCCCAAAGAGCCTATCAGACGTGCTCGTGTCCGTTTCGCTATTGAATACTATAGCTCTAAAGTTAACCCTGAGTTCTTTAAATACTTCTTAGGCTCTGACAGAAATCTTGAGCAATTCAAAACAAATATCAATGCTGCTTTCAAAAGAGTAAGTTTACAAGAAAAAAAAGGAAGGGAGAGAGGCATGATTACTAAATCTGCATGTAATAGTTGAACGAGCTCTTACTTCAAGAATCTTCTACTGGTCCTTATTTCCTCGGTGAGCAGTTTTCTCTTGCTGATATTGCTATTGCTCCTTTTGTTTTGCGTCTTTATGCTTCTGCCACTAGCTTCATCGCCCGTGATTTCGAATTTGAACAAGTAAAGGAGAATCCCAGACTTGCTGAATTCATTAAGGGCATTACTTCAAGACCTTCTGTTCAGGAAACCTTTATTGGTGCCGATGCATATGCTGATACTATAGGAGCAAGATTCAACCTTACCAGAGTTTAATTGTCCTGATCTTATTTCTCAAATGTATTTTTTGCTGAAAATAAATTGCATCACATCATAAGCATAATTTTGAATTTACTGTTATATACTTTGAGTATGGATTCAAACTGACTGGATTTGCTGCACATATGTTACGACATTCAATCAGATAACATGTGGTTTCAGAGCTTACTCTATAAACAAACTTCGCTACCCTATAGCATTAAATATTTGTGAAAAAAATAAGACCATATATAAAAAAAAGGGAGTCTGTCAATAAACTTTAAAGAGGAGGGAAGTATATATGTAAATTAGAACTTTCAATATGCATCCTCAGAGCACCTTAATGACAGATCAAGGCACAGATAATATCATAAATTCGTGTAACCCATAAATACTCCTTTTCACCCCTATATCCCTTCTTCGTGTATAAAGGTCAATGCATTTTATTTTCATTGTCTTTTTTTTTTTCTTAATTTGAGCAAACCTTTCAATTATGTCTGCTACTGAAGAACCTACCGTTGATACAACTGTTTTTCCTAAACAAACCAAAGATGAACCTACAGCTGAACAACTCACTGCTGGACAAGAGCTTGAAGAACAAGAAACAGCCAATAAAGCAACTGAGGAAGAAGCCAACAATACTGAAACCCCTACTAAAAGCCCATTGATCAAGCGCCGTACCATCTTTAACCCTTTTGGTAAAGCCGCTAAAAAAGAAGAGCCCGAAGTGGTAGATCCCACCTCTTCTGAAGCACCCGCCAAAAAAACCTCTAAAGGTTTTGGTACCTTCTTTTCAAGAAAGGTAATGACAATGTGAAATAATCATGATTAAAGCATATGTAAAAAAACATACCGTGATATAGTCTTCTCCTAAAACTGAAGAACCTACAAATGATCCTGAAGCTACTACTGCTGATGCTCCCACTGAGTTACCACAAATTGAGCAATTAGAACCTATCGAAACTGATATTCAGGTTGACGGTCACGAGAACACCGATAAGGAAGCTACAACAGATGAAACTACTGAGAACCAAGAAATCCCTGAACCGACAAATGAAGCAGAACAAACTGCAAGCTCCAACAACCCTAATGCTGCCAAACGTCAATCATTTATAAGCAAGTTATTTGGTAAGAAGAAGCAAGACAGTACTAAAGAAGAAGAGCTAGTCAATAATGAAGACATTACTACTGAAGAAGAAGCTCCTAAAGAAACTGAAACTCCCAATGAAGAAGGTAATACATGCATTCTTTTACACCCTATGTATATTAAGTATAGTCTTTTTAGAAAATACTGAAGAGGTTGCTCCTGTTGCTTCTACTTCTCGTCCCTCTTCTCCTCTTGGAAGATTGACTGAATTGTTTATTTCAAAGAAAACTCCCAAGAAAGCTACTAAACCTACGACAGAGGAAGACAAGCAAGATAACACCCCTGCTGAAGACGAACAAGTTGCTGTTGCTGTTCAAGAAACATCTATTTCTACCCCTGCTCCCGTTGATGCATCTGCATAAAACTCTATCATCTCTAATTTTATAATCACGTCGTTTTTTACTACAAGAAACATTAATTTATAACAATAAAAGAAACAATCCCTTAATACCCTTAACCTTGGTTTATTCCCATGTTTGTAAAAAAGAAAGAAAGAAAGGGTTATAGTGCAACATTAAAGGAAAAAGTCTTGTTGCATAAATTCATTAGCTGCAGCAATTATACTCTCTTATTAGTAGACAGTACTTGGTATGCCATTTTAAATATGCTCTTAAATAGGTGTTGGTATCATGACCTATAAGTACCAAGTTTAAGTCATTTAAATGTTTATTCAATTTATTAAAACCTTTCTCTATGCCGTAATGTTGCACTTAATTATGTATATTATAATGAGCATAATTTTTTTTTTACATGAATATATTACTATTTGATTGATTTTCCATGAAGAAGCTTTCCCAACCTAAATAATAGTATTATTAAGAAAAACACATACCATGGGATACTATTTTTTATTTTATTTTACCTTGAGCATCCATGCGTTTACTTGCACCATTTTCTCCAAAGGGTGTACCAGGAGTTGTAAATAGCTGTTGCCACGCGACTTGGGATAAAGTACTTCCATTGTTCCCATTAAGCAACCACGATTGACCACTATCTTCTGTCAAACTAGCGAGGTAGCCTTGTTGACTGGACATTGGTGCTGTTTGAAAAGAGGTAGGTGAGTCTTGCATAGGGAAATACGATTGTTGCTGTTGTGAATAGCCCATCGATGGTATTTGCGTTGAAGTCTCTTCTACTATTGTTTCTGACCTGACAGCCTCAGCAATACCACCATCGTCTGCCGCTATCAATTTGGATAATGTTTGAAGAAATGGAATCAAAGGCGGACCCGCAGGAATATCTTTACTTAACGGTTCCAAACATGATTCTGTACACATCTTGACATACCTTTTCGCTTCTTTGGAAATCTCTGGATCAGAATTAGTGCAATTGTAAAGGTGGATAAGGGCAGCTTGAAACACAGAATACGCAGCAAAATTCCATCCAAAATTAGCAATGGTCATATAAGGTATTGAACGAGCAATGTCTACCGCTTGTTTTGCTGCCTGTCTGCATATCTCAAAGGAAGCCCGACTGTTGCTGTCATTTTCCAGCACGATAAAAGGTCGATGTAGTAAAGACACAACAGCGTGATAGCAAATTGTCAGAGGTCCACCTTCCACTAATTTTTTTGAGTCCTTTGGGTACGCGTCCAGTTCCTTTAAGTCGCTGGCAGTCACTTTGCATCCGTCTGGCACATGATTGAACCATTCTTCCAGCATCTTTTGAAGACTGTAAACAGTCTGCTCCATTGCCTTGGTCTTGTATCCGTTCGCTTTTGCTCTTGGGGAGTAAATGCGACGAAGAATTTCACCCAAGATACCGGATAATTTGACAAAATTAACAAACATAGTCAAATCTTCGTTACCTCTCGCACCTGATACAGAAGGTAAATCAACATCGCAATCTGAATCCGCTATTGCTAGAGGACGGCCCATCACAGCACAACACCAACGGTCTGTCGTATACACCGCATACCAGAGCTGTTTGTTGCGTTCGCGTTGGTCATAAGATAGGTCAACTGTTGTGAGAGTTCGATGAAGACCTAAATCCTGCGCCATTCTGACAGCCATACCCGCTAAAATCCAATTGCGATAGGAGCTGGTGGAATAAGTGGGATGTGCGCACAGTAAGACGAGTGCTTGAATAGTCACAATACGTGGTTTTAAGTATTCTTTACGTACAAGGATGGTTGCTCTTTCTAAAAGTGTTTGAAAGACATAATCGCGTTCTACACCGGCTGATTTGAAGATGCGGTCATCTGATTTTAGTAGAAAACAAGCATAGGTACATATGGCATAAGTGAGTAATGGAGCGGGAGGAGGTGTTGTCTTCCCCTCAAAGGCGTCCAAGTACTCTTCTTTATCGATGACTGGTATTGCAGTATGACCTAATTTGAAGAAACTTGTGGCATGTTAGATCCAGAAAATTAATTCGTCTAATGACGGGTTGTTTTTACCTAGAGATCAAAGAGGATAATAAAGATCTTGGTATGATATCATCCACAGCTTCTTGATTATCTTCAGCTTGTTGATCTGCTACTTCATCGGCAGTCGCATCTCTTACAACCATTAAATCATCGTCATTAACATTGACTCTTCTAAATCGATAATCCGGTTGTCCATTAAATGAACGCATAATGTACATTTTTCTTTGTTCTTCTTTTTCTTGTTCATCTCCCAAGATATTTCCAACTAAATAATAACCTGAAGAGCTTCCATGGTATCGAAATACTTTAGTTCTTTCCCTCCTTGGTCCTTCTTCTGCAGTTCTCTTTTTTGTAGTAGTTGTATTTTCATCCTCGTCACTACCTATCCTTTTCAATAGTTTCTCCATCTTTTCTAATCGGTTTTCTAAGTTTTCTATATAACTATTACGAACAAAATACTAATAAGCCCTTTTTTGCTTATGAAATGCTTATAAAATCTTTACCCTTTAGGCGGGCCTCTTTTCTTGGCTGTCTATATAATATCAAACTTTAAATAAGCCTTCAAAAAATAGCACTAATATTATTCGTTACATCTTTAAAAGTACACTCCCAACCATACTGACTACAAGTTGTACATGGTTGCTTTGAGTCAACATCACACCTATCAAATGGATTAATAATAAGGGGGGGGGGACTGTTATATTAAATTCAAAAAAAAAGAAGGCCTACTTTATTTTTTTACGTCTACAGGTATCGCCTAGTTAACGCTATTATTACTACTGTTTCTTCTCTTTGAAATGAAATACTACTTACATGCTCTTGTAATTCTTGTTCTTTTCGATTGAGCATTGTTATTATTCTGCTGCTTGTCATTAGAGTCAGAATATACGTTATTATTATTACTACTACTATTACTGAAGTCGAAGTTGTTGTTACTGATATTAAAGCTCATTTACTCGAATTACTCTACTTTATCATTCATAAAGAACAAAAAAGAAGAAAACGCAAAAAAAAAAAAAAAAAAGTTAAAAAAAGGGGGGCAATGCAGAAAACATATTTATAACCGATTATTCTTAACGCCGAATAAACAGATTTTACTACTACCAGTCTACACGTTGGGTGTAGGTACGGATAAATTATCTCCAACCAATCAATAATAGTTGTCCACGGAAATACCTGCCACAGTATCACCGTAGTCATTTGTGCCAATGACAGGAACGCCAGGTCTTATAGCATTGTTTGTTGCAGAGGACGTTTGTGCACTGGAATTATCGGCCTTTAGTCCCACTAAACTCGGATTAACTACCATTATAATAGCCGCAAGAACAATCAATAGTACAAGTGATAATGTCGAGGCAATCCTACATCTTTTCTTCCACACGTAACTAGAGCCACTTTTCCGACTACCTATAAACCATGCAAGTGGAAATATAAACCCAATAAAAAACAAGTATTTCTCAACAATAATTCCTTCTTCTCTTGTTTCTTCTATAACTTCTTCCGTAATACTAACAATAACACTGCTACTGTTGTCTTTCATTTATATTTTATGTTGAGAAAAAAGAGATATACTCGCAATTGATTCTTAAAGCAAATCATTAAATCAGTCTTTTTGAGTGATGAATCAGTGATTCATAAGAGAGAAGTGATCGTTGCACTAAAGCTTTTTTTTTTTGTTTGTCTGATCTTTAAAGAAGTCATTTGTAAGCGTTAATTCAAAACTGTGTTTTAACCTTCAGTTCAAAAAATTATACAAACAACAATGTAAACGCACCATATACTAACGCCTATCCATATTTTGATTAGCAAAATAATTGTCTGAAAGAGCGTAATGTTGGTTTTTAAAGAAGCATTTTACCCGTTAAAGCCCGCAGAAAAGGTTTTTAAGGTTCTCAAAACCCCGTCGAAAAAAACCATTTTACCTTCAAGACATGCATAGTAATGACGGATTGGGCCAAGAAGCAAGATATGGTTACAATTAGAAAGAAAACAGTTTGATTATAGCAAGCTCCAAATTTCAAGAAGAAGCTCTAATTCAAATCCTATACTGACTATCCTTTTGTTATTAGAAAGCGGTGTATATATATATTATATAATTTACTTTTGGAAGGCCTTATTGCCCCGCAAAAAAATTTAGTGAAAAACCAAATAAGGTTATTTATGAGATCAGACTTTATTCTCTATATGTTAGACCCACATGGCCATCTTGAGTTTCTGTCCCATCTTTGCAAAAACATTATCCGTCTTCTCTGCTTGCTCTAAGCTTATGATTGGTTTTCTTTGGATAAACTCTGGATTGTCTTGCCCCGCGGTCTTAGCAATTGCTGCTACCATTTTCTGTATTTGCTCTTTACATGTCTCCACTTGGCCATCAAGCTCGCCCAAAACATTGTATCTCACTGCTTTGAAATAAATCGAATCTGTTCCCTCCATCGATTCTTTCACTATCTCTTTCACCAGATCAATTTCCTCTTTTCTATCAGTGTCTTCTTTCAATAAGTTCTCTTGCTGGTCAATGCTTAGGTCATGTAAGCTCTGGTTTCGAATACTTCCTGTGTTCCAACGCACAAGCTCTCCATCTTTCGAATGGTTGATAATGACACCATAGTTTTGATCTTCTGATCGAGATGCAGGTGACGACGTGGACAAAATGTATTCACCCATCTGTATAGATAGAATTGTTTTTAGGTCAAGGCGCTTGAACTGAATCACCTTTTCTAGATCGTAATTGAAACTACAAACATAAAGTGCCTTCTCTGTCAATAACACAACCTTTTCTTCAAATGCCGATTTAGAAGATCGTTGCTTTTTCAAGTCAGTCGTCGTAGGTGAAAGTAGTGTCCAACCGTCGATCTTTTTCTCCTCGTCTCCAATTACTATTTCACTGCTGGTATTAACTATACAGACAGATAGGTGAGTCTTTCATTTAACCTATGATAGACGCCAACTTACTAGCATTAGAGCGGATCTTTGCCCATCTTCTTTCAAGACCTGGTTCTGCTGACATTTTCGTGCTCTGAGGAACATGTCTAAAGATCTCAGTCTTGTGGTACCCCAGAACAAAATCAATGGTAGCTTGCTTCCAAAAATCTTTTGTTGTATTGAAATACATTCTTGTTAATGAATTCGACGCATCATTCATCATACCAGTAATATTTCGCTTTCCGGTTCTATTTTGACACTAGGTTACGCTGCGATGGATTGAATATTTGTTCTTTTTTTTTTTTTTTTACCTTGTGAAATCGCCTTTCAAAGCACTTGTTCCAGCGTACATTTTGGAAATCATATCACCGTTATTTGCCCAAACTAACAAATGTGTAAATATGCAATGAAACGCTATAATAGATTTTTATATACCATTGTTGAAAATTCTTTCAAAATCATTGTAGTATTTGATGCCTTGTTCAGGATATTCCGAAATACCTAGCCGCATCAATTGTAAATTAAGTACGCTACGTCCAAAAGCACTCTATGGTTGATAATTAGATATATGTATGTGCAAAGTGAAAAACACAGTTCTTCACCTGCACGACATTAGTACGATCTAAACAATCCATACAATTCTAAAGCGAGAAAGTAAGTATGAATTATAAGGCTCACTTGAAACACGTTACTGTTCTGAATACTCCTGCTTGAGTGCAATAGACATTTGTTTCTCCATCTTCTGTATGAATGGCTTCCCAAAAGTACCTAAACCAATTCTAATTGAGTGAAATATGAACCTCTTTTATGTTATCTTCTCTTTTACTGCATTTTCGACAAATCTTCATATAGGCTTTTACTAAGCTTATGAATATTTTCAAACTTCATGCCTTTTGTTTCTTTATGGAAATCAAATTCAACATATCTATTTCATACTATGTCTTAGTCGATGTTTTGTCTATCTGTGTATTTCGTGCTTACTTGATATTTGGATCAGCGTAGTGTTCTACGTGCTTTCGATACTGTGAGCCAACAATAGCTTCTCGACCTGTAAGCTCAGCCAAATTAACAACGATTTGCTTGCCATATAGCTTTTCTTGTGTCTGAAAGTGTTTTTCAAAAGCTGCTTCGTTTTCATCTTCAGTGCGTTCTAAAGTTGGTATAGGATGTAAACTATAAGGTGACTGACTCCAGAACAAAGGGACTATATAATCATAAATGTCAAAGCGAATAGTTTCTTTTATAAAGAACTTACTCGATCCACGCGTTTGAATAAATGATGCAACATGACTTATTTCGTCTTTCTATTGTCAAATTAGAAAGAAACCCTCTCCTTTTTTTTTTTTTTTTTTTTTTTTTTTACTTTAAAAATGATGATTTGCTCTGTTTCTACAAAATTAGCTACTTGCCCATCTTCGTTAATGCCTCTTCTTTGGTATCTCATGCCTAGAAATTGGCGTATAAATAAGGCACTAAAACAACAGTATTGTATTTTTTTTTTTTTTTTACCTGCTCTTTCCCGACTTCTTCTTGATATCAGTATAAAATCAAAATTATAACCTTCCATTTGAGAAGGTTCAATTTGTAACGTTCCCTGCATAACGGGTATAATCCATTCATCCAACTTTTTATAAAGTACATATTATTACATGCCATCCCTCGCAATGTTATTCTGTTACCTTGTTTGTGATAAAGTCACGGGCAAAATGTTCATTCCACCAAAATCTTTTATCTACTTGCTTCCATAGGGGCAAATCTTTTTGTTTGTTCTTGTTGGATTGTTGAAAGCTATGGGTAATATCCCATGTGCGAGAAAACAGAAACATGGATTTACTAAACATTTCTGTCACTTGTTTCACCAATCGCTGTTCCAATGCCTCGTCCGCCTCCTCTTCTTCTTCATGTTGATCCGTTAAAGAAGATGTCGTTGATGATGTGGAAGAAACTGAAGTAGTAGGAACCATCAACTCCTGTGCTTTTTTTTTTATCAATACTTCAGGCTCATCAATCAATGTATCTTCGTCTAATATCATAGGCTCCTTCTTTCTCGAAGTAGATGATGAAAACGTCTTTTTAATGCGAGTTAAAAATGAGTTGGATTTCGTAAGTTGAACAGGCCTTTGTGGTGGTGTCTCGATTTCCTCTTCCTCCTCTTCTTCTACTTCGTTATTTAGTTTTTGAAAGTATGAGTTAAAGCTCAAACAAGTAACAGCTTGAATAGAATAGACTGCGTGTCCCATGATATGACCACGTAACTGAACAGAAGAGATGACTACCATGTATTTCTCTACAAGCACGTATGAAAAAAACCTTGTTACCGTCCCCCTATGTTCTTTTCTTTACCTCTGAAACCTTCAAAAAGACCCAGAACACCATAGATTTCATACTTTTGAACAATGTCTTTAACTTCAAATGATTCTATATAGATTAACCATAGGCTCAATCTCTGGCTTGAAAATAAATGTATAAGTCTTAAACTCACCTTTTCGAGTCATGGTATACTTCTCGAAATCAATCTCTAAAACGTTAGACTTGTCTATGAGCACGAAGCTCGTAGGAGTCACATACAGCTGGATCGTCTCAATCGCTTCTTTGTAAGGCTGCCGCATAACTAAAAATAAAAAGTTGAAATTAAAAAAAAAAAAAAGTCTTCTCAGCATTTATACTTTGTTACTTACTGTTATTACGTAATTTCAAGGGCCCAGTGACAGCATAGATGTTATATATATGTTAATTTGAGTTTCTTCAGATAATACGTCGCTGAGCAGCCAAGCTTTTTATTATGATTTTAAATCACATCTCTTTACCACGTATGGGCCTGTGTTACAGTAGTTCGATGTCACTTCCCTTCCACAGCAAGAACAAGTGACAGTTCTATGGTTGTTCAAACAAACAGAAAGTATAGCCTGATTGTTATTTTACGTGTAATCTGGATATACTCCGGATTGGATCGCAAGACCTATTGGGCTGTTAGAGTATATCGCAGACTTGGAAAGGTATCATAACGGTGGCAAAAGCCACATTTATATATTCAAACCTATAAAACCGCAATTGGTCAAATACTTTAGAGTAATATCCCATTGTTGTGCATGGTTCACCTTATTATTCATGCAAGTAGTAAAGTACATTTTCTGTCTTTTTTAAGCTTCTCCTGTTTAGTTAAAAAATCTTTTTTGTTTTTTTTTTTTTCTCCCTTAATAAATGACTCTATCTCTAACTGTTTCGCTCGGATATATCACAATACCCTTCATTATCAAAAGCTCCATACGAGCACTAACTACTGAAGAAGAGGAGGACAATGAACTGGGCACGCCACAATGGACTTTTGGCAATACTATCAGCATAAGTTATTTTCTACAATTACCACCTACCAATTACCCTACATTAGAAAAACATGTCTTACAGCTCGCACCACAAGCACATGCATTTGAAAAAGAACAGCTGGAAATCATCTCAAACGCCTTTCGTAGAGAAAACAAACGCACCCATGGCCTGATCTCGATCGCTGATGATTACTTGGGCATTCTTTCCAGCTCTGATAAACCCACCATATTTACACTTCATGTTGTACAATTCGAATCAGTGCCGCCCATTCATCACATTAGCAATAAGAGTTATTCACGCACCGAGATTATACCAAGCATGGATCAATGTTTAAATCCTTCCCAGCTCATGTCTTTATGTCAAATGTGGCCAAATTCACAAGAACAACTCATCAAGATCGCAGGTCAAGTTTACGATCTATCCAGCCTATATGGGTATTGGGATTATTGGCGTCTTTTCGAAGGCATCTGCCAACGATATCAAATCAATCCAGATCAACTTGTACAAAGTCAAAGAAATCATGTATAATACAAACAATATATTTATTTTTAAAGTGTGAAAAGGGGTATAAAGAAAGTAAAATAAATACAAAAATGAAACACACAACTCTATAAAGTGCAAGATCTAGCATAAATAAGGTGATCTTTGACTTGATGATGAATACCACTGCTGGTTGAGCTTTCATTGGCAATATGAATAGAAGCAGCGCGTCTTCTTTCTTCATCTTGTCTTTCTTTTTCAACAAGTTCATCAGAAGGTAATAAAATGGATCTATCAATAGCGGCAGGTAAACCTAAATCATTTTTCATTAGCAAGAATTCATAACAGTCGCTATATAATGTCTTTTTACCTCTCTGTCTTCCTCTATACATAAGAGCAATCAATACTAGCTTACTTAAGGTGCGATACTGAGCAGCTTGAGATGTAGCCGTACCCGGAAAGCCCGTTGAAGCACCTACATTACCAAACGCAGAGACACATTCATAGATGACTGTAGCGATGGTTACAGGAGAAGGTGACATGATTGCTTCAGCTTCTATCACACATATCAAAAAAATACCAGTAATCACCCAGCAGATATCACTTGTCAATTGCCTTTGAATTTGTGTAATCACAAAGAAATCAGGACCCCTTAATAGCTTTTTGGTATTTTGAGCAATACTTGTCATGGTAGAATGACGTTTGAGTTTAATAAATGGGGCTTCGGCTAATTCGTGTTCTGAGAATTTGACAGGTTCCTCATCTTCACCTCTGAAAATACCTAATGCTCTTTCCTATCTTTCAATTTTAGTCTAACTGCCTATTTATGCTTACACTTTTCTCTTACCTGGTAGATATTACTGTTTCGCATTGAAATGGCTACTGGATAGACACTGATATACATGGCAATGATATACACAAGTTGTGCACCTGGATTCAAATCAGCAAGACTAACCACACTAAAACCAGCTATGATACACAAATAAATGACTCAAGAATATATAATAACAATGATGAGAATTTTACCATTTCTTGTTGCTACCGATTGAAATAAACCATCTAAAAATCGAGATCCCCAACTAATACCATCCAACACGGGCAACCAATAATTCAAAGCCAAGAAGCAAATTAATTCCACCAAGGTAATAGCCACCAAAACAATCAGTAACCACCATGTCTGCGTTGATGGAAAGAGTGTTGTATAGCAACGACGAGGATGGTCCAACAAGTACCTCAGGGTCTCGCGTCGTAAGATATTCTTTCGGGGTGTCGCTACATAACAACACCAAATGATGAACCGCATCAAGATGGCAAACGCGGTGTTTCCCACCAAGATCAAAATGATAGACAGGATCAAAGGCGCAGGCGCGTTCTGGAAAGGTGCCATACTTGCGTCTAGATGATTCAGACCCAAATTCGTAAATGCCGATAGACTCATAAAGAACGAAAAGAACCAGGGCTCCACGGGTCCTGTCGGGTTAGAAGTAGCCAATACTTCTTGTGCATAAGGCGATGCAGCTACATAGATACGGAACAAGAATCCAAAGACGATG
Organism: Mucor indicus B7402; assembly: GCA_000697295.1. Taxonomy (NCBI): domain Eukaryota; kingdom Fungi; phylum Mucoromycota; class Mucoromycetes; order Mucorales; family Mucoraceae; genus Mucor; species Mucor indicus. The sequence continues at coordinate 4,200 of JNEK01000929.1, read as the reverse complement.
ATGAACCCCAAGTAATAAATGGGTACTAGTTTTGCAAGCATTTCGAGTGCACGGTATTCTGTGCCGCCCATACGATCTCGTTCATTCTTGGTCAATTCGTGTTTTGCACTTGGTTGACGCATAATTTCATATTCGGAGTTGGTGCGGTGTAGAGGAAGTTGATCGAATTCTTCGTTGTTACGGTGTTGTAAGAGTTTGCGACGTTCACGTTCACGAAGCACATTGGTATCCTCACTAAATGTGATTTGTTGGTTGTTGTTGTTGTTGTTGTTGTTGTTGTTGTTGTTGTTGTTAGGTGTGCTGTTTTCGACCATGGAGACTGTTTTAGGATTATCACTTTCAAAAGAGGCGTCATAAGGATGTGTACTTTCTTGGGGTGGTTTTAATTCGTCATAGTTTTCCATTTCAATGGAGCTGTGTTCATCGCTACTACTTTCTTTGTTGAAATTAGGGAGGTCGTTTCTATTGGTTATTTGAGAATCGAAAGAAGTGCGACGTTTTTTACTGCTAAAAATAGAAGAGAAAAGGTGATGTGAAGAAGGTTGAACAGGTGTAGATTGAATAGATAAACGACGTCTGACAGGAGGAAAGATGATAAGTGAAGAAGATCTTTTTGAAAATAAGGAATGATTATCAGATTGTTGTTCTGCCATTTGTTGTTCTCTTAGTTGTTTCTGTCGTTTGTATTCTTCTTTTCTTTTTTTATTGTATTGAAGTACTTGTTCAAAGCGTTTTGAGAAATAGTATCTTCTGACCATAACAACGACAAAAGACACTGTGACATGTGAACCCAAAAAAGAGCTAAAGTACAAGACAAGCATATGATAAGTCGACATTTCTGACATTGGAATTGTGTTCAGACCAGTATCCGTTGAGCCGGTGGTTGCCATAAATAATGCATCAATGTAGTTCCAATTTGTACCTGGTTGACAATAATACAAACCCGAGAAAAAGAAGATAAGAAAAAGTATATACAAATAATGAAGTTCAAGAAAATGGATCTTATTTTCCCAAAATCGAATCAACGCCTTGCCGAATCGACTCATTCTCTTGAACCCCTCTTACTTTGACAAAAACAAAAAAAAAGTATAAAGAGTAGAAAACAAAAAAAAAATTTTTTTTTTTTTCTTTTTTTATTCTAAAGAAGAAGAAAAAAAAAAAAAAAGTTGAAATTAAAATATTGTAATTATTGGTTGATTGTTTATAAACAGGAAACCTTTCTATTTATTTCTAGTTATTTTCCTTTTCCATTTACATCAAAATGATATATTACACGCTGATCTTCTTTCTACTCTTTTTTACTGTTTTTCTGGTTGATTGACAAAAAAAAAAAAAAAACTTTATTACACATTTCGAAACCCGCTCTTTTTTCTCTCTTGTGCTTCTTTTCAAACAAACAAAGGGAGTTTATATTAGTTTAGTTTTGTATTAGCTATTACATTTTGAGTTCGTCATCATTTGTTGTTACATGCTGTCATGCAATATAAAATAGCTTTCTTTTACCTATATATAGGCTTTGTGAAAAGAAAGTGTGAATTCACAAGCAAAAATGACTCAAATATAAACGAACCCCATTGGGCACTGTTAATAATAATAAAACTGGGATTCATTCATCCACTTACGACTTTCTTTTTTATTACAAACAGTTGTAGGTCAAAAGAGCCTAACTTTAAGATCACGCTTTTCTTTTGTTTATTACACAAACATGTTTCTAAGAGTCTATCTGTATTGAAAGCGGCAGGATAATTGAAAATATAATATCACATCTGTAAAGACGCTCATGGGTACCATAGTCTCTTTTAAACGCGTTGGCACCAATTGGGGAACGTGCATTTGTAAAAACCAAGCATATCCCATTTCTGTAATACCTTCAGAGTGCATTAGCATAAAGAGAAAGCATCCATATTAATTAGTTGCTATGTTATTCGCTCCTTTCTGTATTGTATAGCATCTATGAGCCTGTAGTCATAACAACAGCTTAGTAAATGATGAAGGCTATTTACAATAGATTTACTTTAGGAAGATGTTTTTTAAAGATGTAGAAATCAAAGTTTCTTATCGAATGACACAGTAGCAGCATTAATTGTTGGTTGTTGATTTCGTTACAATCCTTTATATAGCTGAGGTCACTGTTTTTTTTTTTGTAAAGCGGGATCGAATTTGTAATCATTCTATCTTCTCGATTAGACTAGTGTTCTTAATATATAGGAGTGAGTTGAAACAAAATTATTTATGCCTAAGCATATCTAAATGAGAAAAGGAATGTTTTTGAAATAAATAGTAAAAGTCTCGTTTCTAACCAGGAGGGAAGATCATCCAAGGCATCTAGTTCAAAGACATACGTAAATTTTTACAAAAAAACTCCCCCTCCCTTTTTGGTTGCGTTTTATTTTTTTTTTTTTTTGTTTTTACAAAAAATAAACTCATCTTTTTTTCTTTCTTAATTAAAACTAATAAACATGTCTGAAGACCATAACTGGAAGTTTGCTCAATGCTTTGGTGACAAAGGTGATTCCGATGATATCACAGATGGTAAAGCAAATGACTATTCAGCTTGGACTCATTTTTCGTTTTCTCATTGTCTTTTTTTTTTATTTGTTAGCTGATATTATTTCAACTGTCGAGTTTGACCAAACAGGTGACTACCTTGCTACAGGTGACAAAGGTGGACGCGTAGTCTTATTCGAACGAAACGAAAGCGTAACTTTCTCTATTTTACATTTATATATATATATATATATATTTTAAACTAACACTTTTTGGTGAATAGAAAAAAAATTGCGAATATCGTTTCTATACTGAGTTCCAGTCTCATGAAGCAGAATTTGATTACTTGAAAAGTTTGGAAATTGAGGAGAAAATTAACAAAATCAAGTGGTGCAAAAGACAAAACTCGGCTCACTTTTTATTGTCCACCAACGGTACTATCATAGAGATATTACAAGTACTGTTTAATTAACTTTACCATGTGTTTAGATAAAACGATTAAACTTTGGAAAGTATTTGACAAGTCGTTGAAATTAGTGTCGGAAAATAGTGTTGCACCTAACAATAACCCTCTCCGTTTACCTAAACTAACTCATCATGATACCATTGTGGCTGCCGTTCCCAGAAAAGTATATGCTAATGGTAAGTAAAACATTGTTCTTCTATTGACCAAAACCTATTTAACACTTATATCTAGCTCATACTTATCATATTAATTCCATTTCTCCCAACTCTGATGGAGAAACTTATATCTCTGCCGATGATTTAAGAATCAATCTCTGGAACTTGGACATTTCAAACCAAAGTTTCAGTAAAGTCTTTAGTCTTACAGACATAGAAGACTAGTAGGCTAAACTCTTTTTATATAGATATTGTTGATATCAAGCCTGCTAATATGGAGGAGTTGACCGAAGTTATTACTGCTGCTGAATTTCACCCTCAGCACTGTAATGTCTTTATGTATAGTTCTAGCAAGGGTACTATCAAGTTGAGTGATATGAGAGAATCTGCTTTATGTGACCAACATGCAAAAGGTAAAGATTTTGCCCTTTTTTTTAAAAAAAAAAAAATAATCATACTTACATTATATTAGTCTTTGAGGAAACTGAAGATCCTGCTCACCGTTCATTCTTTTCTGAAATCATTTCTTCTGTTTCTGATGTCAACTTTAGTCATGATGGTAGATATATCCTTTCAAGAGATTATCTAACATTGAAGATTTGGGATATTAATATGGACAATAAGCCTGTTCAAACCATTAATATCCACGATCAATTAAGAGCAAGATTATGTGACTTGTATGAAAATGACTGTATCTTTGATAAATTTGAATGTACTTTTAGTGGCAATGACAGGTAAAAAAGAGATAAAGAAGAGTATGACTAAAAAAAGCTAATGATTTCTTTTTAGTCATGTGATGACAGGTTCTTATAGCAATACATTCCATTTGTATGATATTGAAGGCAAGACAGATATTGCTCTTCAAGCTGATAAGAGTGCTTTCAGATCAAAGCGTTTGGGATCTTCCAAGAACAAGATTTCTATGGCCAGAAACAACTATGCACCCAATGCTGATAACATGGACTTTAATAAAAAGATCTTACACGCTTCTTGGCACCCAAGAGAAGACACTATTGCTATTGCTGCAACCAACAATCTGTTTATTTTCAAGTAAGTTTTTTTTTTTTTTTTTTTTTTTAAAAAAAAAGGAAA
>JNEK01000927.1:0-23415 GCA_000697295.1 Mucor indicus B7402 | reverse complement strand
ATGTTGCATTAAGCTAAATGAAGACCATTTTGGCCATTATTTTCTTGAAGTTTCGACAATTAACTTATAATAGAAAGAAAAGAAACATTTTACTTACCTTTTATACTTACGATTATTTTCTTACTGTGTTTATTAATACCTGTTGCGGTTATGAGCTTACAGGTTCTCTTTTCTACGACACTTATCTAAGCACCTATGTGAATGAGCTACAAACCCAATAAAATCAGTAGGTTTTACATTATTACATGCTTCACGGATTCTTGTTGATAAGGTCTCTTGCTGTAAGAATCGTTGGCGTTTAATCTTGCTCTTTGCGATAGACCAAAATTGTTCTATTGGGTTAAGCTCAGGAGAATATGGAGGAAGATATGCACATCGATATCCACGATACTCAACATATTTTGCAATATCAATAGAAGTGTGTATCGGGGCATCGTCCATAATCAAATAATTCCTTTTTCATATGCGGATGTTTATCCATTTCATCTAATGTTTCCTTCAAAAAGCTGATGTAGTGACCTGTAACAGTTCCAGTACTCAGAATTTCATATTCTTGACCAGCCTTTCTCTTCTTACTAGGACTAGGTATTCTCACACTAACTTTGATTAATCCTGAAGCAGAGATGGCTCCTAATACCGTGGTAATTTTTGCTCTTGTAGTTGGTACAGTCACAATAGCATGAGTACCCACTGTTGACCAAGCTCTTGTGCGTTTCATATTTATATGGAATGGTGATTCATCAAGAAATACGTAGTTAGTCAAGAAATTCATATCTGTTTCATCCCATTCTCGAACACGATCATGACGATCATTAATCTTATCTGGACTATTTCTTTCAACAGAGTGAAACTCTGCTTTTTTCAATGATAAGTTGCATTTTGCCCTCATAAAAGTATGCACTGTGCTACGGGAGACTTTTAGATCATTAAGCTTAAACTCATACATTAAATGCTCAGTTATATCCGCAATTGCAGCAGAGGGATTAGAATCAACATACTTAATAACTGTCATTTTGTGCTCCTCATTAAGAATACGTCTACGGCCTTGTTTCTTACTATCAAAGATCGAATCCGGATCCTCTTCATACTGCTTTACCCATCTCTGTGCAGCACGAACATGTATACCTAGCTGTTTTGCAGCTGCTGAAGCACTCAAACACTTATCAATCTTCAGTTTGAAAAATCTAACCTTTTCTTGATTAGTATAGCGAGTATATGTGCGCTTTTCAGTTATTTCTCTCATATCCGAGTCTTCGCCCCTTTGCTCTCTTTCATAATCTAAATGTTCTACATTGACTTGTGCAGTACTTGTAGATTTTACATTCTGCAAATACTCGGTGTGTGATGTAAGTGATTCTAATGCATAAAGGTTTTGATCGACAATGTAATCCATTGGCTCAGGCCTGCCATTCTCATCAACAGCATTTCCCTGCCCATCTTCATAAAAAATTTGCACCATGATGTATAGTTTCGATTGTAAAGTTGTGAGAAAAAAATAAAAAAATAAAAATGCTGGTGTCCTATAATATTTATATTTTCTCGAGTGCCAAGCGTTTGAACTTTTCAATTACTCAGCGACAAGATTTTCAAAAAATGCGAATTTAATTTTAGAGTATGTGACATTAATTTTGTTGCCAAGCGACATTGATTTTTATTGGCTTGCGACATTGATTTCTACTAGCTGCGACATTACTTTTCGGAAACTCTGTAAAATTCATATTTATTAGAGATCACAATAAAAAAAAATGTTGTAGAATATTTTCTGAACGAATCAAATTAACTTTCAGGTGCTTCGCTTACCTTTTTTAGACAAAACAAAAACGGAAATAATCAAGAACGATTTTTTCAATGGAATTAAACGTCAGTTTTGTACGTCACTGTTGAAAAAGCCAAATTCGTGTAATTGATCAGCGGCACCGAGTGACCATGAAATAAAAAGCCCTTTCTAATTGTAATCGTCTCTGATTACATATGTAACGTATTATTTGAAAACTCGAGAGAAACATGTCTTCATGGCCTTCATAGTGAGTTCGATTTGGATGGACAACGTCTATTGATATAGTGCTCACCATTTTATTTGTATGTACCTAGAAAAGGCTGTTGTGTATCACGATGCTTAGCCTTTATGCGATAGTAACTCTTTATAAAACCTTGATATTGTTGGACTTTCTTTTGTCTTTCAATTATCAAATGCAACCAAAAAATACTTACTCAACACCCATGTACGAAGGGGCGTCTCCAAGACCTCCTAACCTGATTATTGCTTATGATTATACTCTTCGGTGTGCAATTTATGCTTTTATTGAACAGAATGGCAGATACATACAAGCGAATAATTCTGAAGAGAATATTATACATAGACATCGCTCTTTTCGTTCAAGGCTCTACAGGCATTCAATCCACTTGTCTACTGTTAGCGATGTACTCGGGAACTTTACTGATAAACTTATCTATTATGAGGACAACGACCAAGAAAGACTAACCAAGCCAGTGGTAATAGGGCTCTTACATCGCTTGGATAGCATTCTAGACGGCAAGGATTCATCAAAAAAAGAATATCTTGACCATAGTTTTCTTGTTATTGTTCGGCAAATCAGAATGGTAGTCAAACAGCATCGCTACAGACCCAAAGGTTCAATCAATGATATACTTGTCAGTTTTCGCACAGTCACGGAAATTGAGCTTAAGAAAATACATGACTATTCAGCAGCATGGAGAGAACACTTGACCATATTGTATATCGAGCTGCTCACTGAAGTATTATGCTTAGTTTTGGAAGAGGATGCGCCAAATTCGGCATCACCGGAACTGGTAGAAGCTCTAAAAAACTCGATTTTGCAAAAAAACCAAAAGAAACTTCAACCGTCATCACCGAAAAATAATAATGTCTCAAGTACAACAAAAAACTTTTCGAATATCTTGGATGCTATTGAGAATTTCTTTCTGGTAAAAAAAGTCCAAGATTTGTTTCAAGTCAACTCCTTGACACACAAGCAAAAAATCTCCACTCTCTATCCCATCTGCACAGAGTCGGTATGTAAAAATAAACACAACAAGATAAAAGCCTTCAACTTTATTACTTACTGTAACACCCTTAATTAGAGTTACCTTATGGATTTAAATCAGATGCTTTATAATAGTAGAAAAGATGATTTTTACACCCAACAAGCGTATCATCTTTGGTTAGCAAGAGAAAAGGAATACTTGAAAGAAATGACCGCTACTGGATCCAATATTAATGTTGATCAGGATATAAATTTCAGCTCAATCTTATTAACGCCAGAGTATCTAGGAAATTCTAAAAAGTATCTGAATGGTGAAAGTTCGGTAACGGCTTTAACATACGTCATAAGCCGCATATTATTAATACACGTATTTAGAGTCCATATATATACATACCCGACGATAAAAAAGCCTATTTTCGATTATTGATGGAATTATGTATTGACCATGATATAAATATTCCGCCAGATATTGAGCGCACTGAATATAGCTTACTGTTACAAGAATCAGAAGATCTTCTAGAGAGATGCACAAAGACATGGCGTTTATCGTCTCCTTTCAAGAGTATAGTGTATCTAGAGCTGATCGCTACTCGCTTCGGAAGCCCGACAAATAGCGTGACTAATATCGACTTGAAAGACCTAAAAGATGCTGTCTTTAAGCTTGATGAATGTTTAAGAGAAAACAAGGTACAGTTCTGGACTATTAGCGATGTAAGAACTTCCATCATAGCAAGGAAAGCTAGTTACTTGTTACTAATGCTACCGTCATCCAGCGTGAAGCCTTAAATCGAGTTTGTAGGGAACTAAATAAAGTTTGCTTAGAAGCACTATTAGAATCTTTAATGCAATATTGGGTAACAGAGTACGTACATCTGATCATATATCTAAATTTTTCTAACGGAGGGTATTTAGTCCTATTTTCATCAAGGAACAAGTGGAGTTCATCAATAGTATTTACGAAAACCCGCTGTTTTTTGAAGACTACTCAGGCCTTACACAACAATTGCTGGTTGCAATAGAAAAGACAGTTGCTGTAAGTTAAGCGCGATAAATCAAATGATCTATTACTTTTAACTTTGAGAAAATTAATAGTGTGCTGCTGTATCAAGATGGGAAACGCTTAAATCTGCCTTAGACCCACAAAGCGACGACATAATTAACTTGATGAATCTGGCTGACAAAATGATCCAAGAAATCGTAAATACTGTTTTGAAAACGCTTAAAAAACCAGTGAAAGGGTAATATAACAAGTAAACAACAGAGTGAGAGTTTCATTCAATTTTCATACTGTATAGGATTTTGAATATACCCAGTGTTATTATAGCCCGTCAAATACCGTTATTTATACTCGAAATGGAAAGCTGGGCAACTCTTCCGCAGACAAAAACTGCACCAATTGATATGGTGTTCCAATTATACGATAAGGTGCTTAGATTGAAACGGTTCTATGACCAATATGGCCCGAGGTAAATAAAGACACCATCACAGCAGAGGACCTTTGTATATATAATTAACTTTTATAAACAGGCAAACACTAGTATTTTTTGAAGTGGAAACTTGGTTTCTTTTGCACATTAAAAGGTGGCTGGAGGCAATTGCCGCAGAAGCCCCTACATGGGTTAATAATGCATATAAACAAGATGAGGTAAGCTACATATGAGCTCATGTTAACGACATACGCTGATCTACATATAATATCAGTTCAAGCCTATTAGCACAACATCATCTCATTCTTCATCTGTGGTTGACCTCTTTGCTATGTTTTACCAAACATTTGATTTTATTCAAAAATTAGAGTGGCCAAATAGACTCCAGGAATGCCGTCTCATTACAACACTTTCCAAGATTATCAGTATCGCAATTGAGCAGTACATCACAAAAATCGAACAATCGATTCTACAAGATATTTTCCCTTATAGATTTGCTAACGGCGAGTCGCCTACAAAAATGACAGTACTTAGTAGGGCTCAATCCCAACTGACAACTAGTAGGGTACACACTAAAGTAGTTGGGAAACCGTATGATTTTTTAGCAAAAGTACTACCAGAAATATTTTTGTACATGTAAAATTGATGACTTACAATTTTAAATATAGACATGCATCAAGATCAACAATATTGAAAGCGCACGCATTAAACTAGATCAATTGTATCAAGCTATGAATGCGGACGCTATTTCACTAGAATTGAATGACTATCACTCATCTTTACCACAAGTGGCAGTTGACCCGTCAAATTATTTGTATTCTGTCAAAATCGTCCGAGCTGAAGATATCCCACCTTTAGATAAGAATGGCCTTAGTGACCCATATATCATCCTAGAGATTGACTCTAAAGTAATTTTCAGAACTCGAACTGTATACGAAACATTGAATCCTCGTTGGGATCAAACATTTGATATATGTCTGCAAAACAAAATAGTTAAAGTGCTAGCTTTGGTATATGATGAAGATCTCTTTGGTACAGATGAGGAGTGTTGCGGCGGATGGTTTGAATTAGATTCAAACGTCTACAGTGACTTTCAAATACATGAGAAGGTAATCAACCTTAAGCCCCAAGGAAAGCTTGTTGTCCGCATTGGTATGGAAGGTGAGAGAAATCATATTCAATTTTGGTTTGGCAAAGCACTCAGGATGCTGAAAAGAGCAGAAAGCGATGCTGCTACTCTAATTGTAGATAGGGTAGGCTCTCTAATTATCAACTAGTGATAGCTGATTCTAACATAACTTAATAGATGGGTGAATACTTTCAGCATATATTGAATCGTGAAACTGTAGACAAATTACTAAGAAAACAACAGGGTCTTTTTTCCTCTTTTTCTCGTAAACGCTGTCAAATAGAGACTACCATCCAAGAATGCGAGATCTCTATTGTGCCTTTACTGGATTATTTAGAAAGGAACCTGAAGGTCTTGAATACCTATTTATCAGAGTCTAATATGCAGTTTGTTGTATCCAGAATTTGGAAAGAGATTTTGATTACCTTAGAGAATGTATTGCTGCCACCCTTATCCGAAGAGTTATCTGACTATAGACCATTAAGTAGCCATGAGGTTAACGTGATATTTAAGTGGCTGGAGGTAATATTATTAATATACCTATTTATTGATTGAATTTATAGTAACTTGCCTCTGTATAGCTCTTCAAAATCTTTTTTAATGGAGGAGAAGAAGGGGATGCTATTCCAATGGATCAACTAGAAAACTCTCAGTATTACGCCTTTTTAGCCATAAACACTATTTATAATCTTGAGACTGAAGAACTGATTGATAAATACAGTTTAAAACAGTTGCAACAAAGAGATGGAACATCAACTAAAAAACAGGTCTCAATCAAAGAACCAGCAACCAGTGATACTATACTACGTATATTACGAATGCACGAAACTAAAATGGCTGCCGCTTTTCTTCGCTCTGAATTTGAAAGACGCAATGTTCATACTTAATATGAAAATAAAAACCCTTTATTTTGTTTATATACAAAAAAAAAAGTTATTACTTGCAAAGTCTAAAACCACTAAAGACATATTGATAACCCGATTGATACCAATTTCGGAATGATCTACGTTCCGCGATTCGAGGATGGGTTGCCCAGCTACCACCTAAAACTACTCTATGTTTTCCATCAAAAAAGTCAGCCGAATAGCCTGGATATATTTCCGAGGCTTGAAATCCTTTGAATTCATCAAATATTGTCTCGGTCCATTCCCAAACGTCGCCCAAATTATGGATTTGTTCATTATCAACATTGCAAGGTGTCCAGTTGTCAAAACCAATATTACTCCATTTGACTTCTTTCTTATGTTGCTCAATTGACTTGCCACGGAAGAGTACTAACTCGGTCTCGCTTGGTAGGCGGCCACCTTTGAATTTTGCATATTTTTCAGCTTCATTGTACGATGTTTGAACAGGCCAGTGCTGTGCGTAAACTAAAGGACATGGTCCAAATACTGTTTTGACATAGAATTCATTGTCTTTATATAACCAAGAGGCAGGAATCGTGTCGGTTTTGGTTTCTTTTAGGAACATATAATATTCACCGTTTGTCACTGGTCTTGTCTGAATACGGTATTCGTTTACCATAAATTTTACTTCAGGTGTTTCGTTATCCCAGCCAAATTCATGAAGTCCTTCTGACATTGAAAAATCTTGACTTTCAAAATCATTGTGACCAAGAGTTACAAGAGAAGAGGCGATAGTCATTAAAGGTGCTTCATCCAGTGGTTCAAGAGATTTATGTGTTCCAATTTGCATTTGGTGCTTCCAGCTAGGTGCCATAATATATTTTGGAGGCAGAGCATTTGGACTTTGTACAAGCATATAAAGAAGCGTCTCAAGGTGCATAGCCGTATGTTCAAAGCACATCCAAGTTATTCTTGCTTGGCGTCTTCGGTCAGGGTTAAGCTTAATCCAGTCTTCAGATTGAAGTTTGAAAGCATCGGCCTCCCAATAAGTCAAAAGACGGTCTAGGCGGTCACTTACACTTTTTTGATACGCCAAAATAGATTCGTATGACGGCCATTCTTCTTCAGACGTAGGAACTTCAGAATGAGGATGACATTGAGTAGGATCTTCCATATCAGGATCGATACCGCGTTCGAAAATATCTGCAAAGTACTGAGGTTCTGTAAGATCGGTGGGACCAAATTCTTTGTCAACTTGATGGCGAGATAATTGTATGTCCAAAAATGCAGGAATATGACCAAAATAGAATATAAAAGGATGTCGCAAACTGATAGGCTTCTCAAACAGCATAGACTTATGGTCAATCATTTGGCAGACCAAATCCCAAGATTTCCAAAGCTCTTTCCAGTCATGCTTAGATGGAACTAGTTGAATTGGCCATGACCTCTTGTTATGGAACATTGCTATATCCAGTTTCTCATTGCCACCATGCAGATAATCTTCTAAGGTGACCAACATACCCTCTGTGCAGTGATAACATGATATAGGCTCTTGCTCGATTGTTTCTTTAGAAGGAAAAAGATTTTCATGAACTTTATGTAAGCTGCGTTCAAAGTTAAAAGGGCGCTTTTCTCCCACAACTAAACGATATTGATCTTTGGAGTCGACCCAGTAAGTGAACAGGTTTAATTCGGCTACAGAAAGAATACATTCGATTTCTTCAAAAGAATACTTGTACGACGATTCCACATGAATAAGCTCGCCCTTTTGTATTTTAATATTGGAAGACTTGTAGGTAAGAGTCATGTCTTGTAAAGCTTGATAGTGGGACAAATGTCGGCCTTGTTTTTCTTGATAAATAGAGTGGTATTCAAATAAGCGACGGTCTATAAAGTTATCTTCTCCCATGACCTGGTTTACATGGTCCAAACCGTTCATAATAAACTCACGTGTCACGCCTCTAGTGTCATCGTAGGCTAATTCGATTTTGGCAGGTTCATTTCTCTTGTCAAAACCAATGAAAATGAGATCTCCAGGCTCCATACATTGTTCTTGAAGCTTACGCAAGAAAAGACTAGCTTCAAAACGATTTTGATTACCAATCGAGCTACCCAGCCACAAAAAAGTCTTCTGAACATTACAAGAGCTGAAATTGCTATTAATCCATGGAATGCCCTGATCATAAGTTCCCAAAAGACCATACAGTTGAACGTGTTGAAATTCTCCTAATGAGGATAAAGAACGGTCCAGTTCATGCTGGTCAAGGTCCAAAGCATAATAGGTAATGTTCTTTTTACTTTTTTCTATTGCGCGTAAAATGACTAAAGTTTTACGAAGAGACCTATATAATGATAGGGTGAATTATGTGGATTTCATCCGTAAAAATGTACTACATACCCTGCACCCAATTCAAAAATTACACCACCATCTTGCAAGTAATGAGTCATTTCTTCAGCATTGTCTTTTAGAATATCCAGTTCAGCATTCGTTAAATAATATTCATCATCCAAAGTGGTGATTTCATCAAACAACTGCAAGCCTTTTTTATCATAGAGCATAAAAGTTGGTAATGATTTGTGATTTAAGGGTTTATCGAGGCCATCAAGAAGAGAATCAACCAATTCATCCTCGTTAAAGACATCTTCAGATGTGTTATCAGATTCTGGTGGAGAAGGAGGTCTAACATCTTGATACTCTTGTGTTTTCAATTTAGACGAGTAAGCCAAAGGATTACGGATATCAATGATTTGATACCCTCTTACAGGAGGGGAAATAGAGCGATCCATTATACAAATAAGCGAAGAAAAAAGCTGAACTTTTTTTTTTTTTTGGTTTCTTTAAGATTTAAATGAAACTTGTTTTAATAACTCGTCATAATGATCTCCAGAATTTATATCCTACGGAATTTAAAAATTTGCATAGTTTTTTAGTGTTCACACGTATTCACATAAATTCCTTTCATCCAAGCACATCATGGTGATAAAACAGATTAAAAATTAGCCTCATTCTATTTTAAAAAAGGTAATTTAAACCGCGCAGTAAATATAACATGGAACAAAAATAAACATTAATAGACTTCCATTGCGACATATGATGTAAGGCATCGATATATTCGTATTAGACTACCCAATAGTCTAACACACATGATTAAACGAATGGCATCACTAATAGAATTCACACAATGAAGATGTTCGCGCAGGTACAAAAAGTCATATTACTTCGGTTATTTGTTAGCCGAATGTACTTTATTAATCAGCCTTGTAAATGATGGGTACAATTATCCGCTGTAATACTTGTCCCATGTATAACTACTACTACTAGCGCGCCAGTATTATATTATGAAACATACGAAAACAAGAAGGAAAAATTGTTAAGGTAAATTATCTTTAACAAAAAGAAATTATGAACAATGTTGGCTTTTTGAGATATAAATTGAAGATCTTGCTTATTATAGTCTTATAATCATGCTAAACTGCCTGTTTTTACAAACAAGTCATAAATGGTGAAACAATCACAATTTGCTCTATAAGGAAAAGGTCAATGCATGTTAAGCTGTTATTCTAGGTACAAGTCTCTATTCGACAAGTCATATCGGCGTATGCTAAACTTAACATCAATCCATGTCAATAGTCCGTCGAATCCATCATAATGTAATTTAAGCATTTCTTTATTTTATTAAATAAATAAAACACCATAACTTTAAATTTTAATTATATTCTAGTATAAGGTCGGCAGCACGCTCAGCACATGCAATGACTGGAACACATATTTGTCCAGCAGGAACAGTAGGAAACACAGACGCATCAATAACTCTAAGATTTTGAACACCATATACCTTTAGCTGGTCATCTACAACCGAAAACTTGTTCTCTTTATTGCCCATCTATTAAGCAAGGCGTTAGCAATATTGATTGATATAAAATTACGTTTTAATTACCTGGCATGTACCGGCGTAATGGTGAAGTGTGTCAACATGTTTTTTTATGTACTCACGGGTATTACCCTCTTCAGGGTATGAGATCCATCGTTTAATACACTTGGTTCTATAAGAGTCGTCTTGAGCAATTTTCATACATTCCTGCAAACCTTTTTCAAGACATTCTAGATCCCTTTCATCTCGGAGTAAAGCCAAATCGATGTGTAACTGCCTATCACCACTTAAAGTAACTGATCCCTTTGAAAACGGTGCCACGTACACCATAAGCAAAGTGGCGCAATCGACGTTTTTCAAATTTTGTACTTCACGACAAAGCGCTAAACCACCTACAAACAATTCAATCTGAGGTGTATTTGTCGCACTACTGCTGTTATCAGGAGTGTTCTATTATATCGTTAATAGAGTTCAAAAGGAGAAGATTAATTTTTATATGCGTACAGGAATTTTCATGTATGCAACGGCATCGGGCCAAGATCTGGTCAAAGCGCTTGGCTTTTTTGAAAGAGCAAGTCTTAAAGATTCCTCTTCTTTTTCAAAAAGATCTTGATGCAATGACATCTCCGGATTAGTTGTTTCATGCACTAAAGGTACTCGCCAATGGTTCTGAAGATTTTTGCCTACACCAGGTAAGTCAACTAGGGTTTCGATACCAGAACGTTCTAATTCTGCCTTGGGACCAATGCCGCTTAAAAGTAATAAATAAGGTGACAATAATGCTCCCGCTGATAATATAGCTTCGCGTTTTACACCCACTTGATACGTATTTCCTTCAGCAGAAAACACCACATGTGTTACTTTTTTACTGTTATCTAAAATAAAGTGTTCTGCCTTACATCCTAAACCTATAAATAAATTGGATGTATTATTTTGAATAGTTGGGTTCAAATAACTGGAGCCACTGGACGAGCGTTCTCCGTTAAATATAGTTGATTGTACTGTTGTAACGCCAATTTGGCATTTGCGGTCTGAAATGTCATAATATTCCTTGAGACCGTAGTTTTTGCAGGCCATTCTAAAATTTTCAGCTAAAGGTACATTCCAGTCTAATTGAGAGGCATGAAGTGGCCCAGACATACCATGAATGTTAGTACAAACAGGCTGATGTTGGTTATGGAATGTTTCCGCTTTCTTGAAATAGGGCTGTAATTGTTTGTAATCCCATCCTGGCATACTCCAGGCATCGTAATCTGATGGAGAACAACGGTGGTATAAACATGCGTTAATTGCACTTGAACCACCTAAAATCTTTCCTTGTGGCACCGAGATGGTTCTGTTGTTTACTTCTGGTTGTGGTGCGGATTTGAATTGCCAGTCTTCTGGTGAATTCTTGATCTTCCCATTGAAAAGTGGTACCTTTATGTTCAATAAATCTTCTTGCGTGTTGCTCCCGGCTTCAAGAACTAAGATAGAGTATTGACTGTTGTATGATAAACGGTTTGCAAGCACACAGCCAGCAGTTCCACCTATTAACTTCTTAATGTCAAGAATAAGCCAATCGTACCAGTATTATTACCTCCGACAATAACAAAGTCGAATTGTTGTTTATCGATTTCATGAGGTTTAATACGTGGCATACTATTATATCAGGAAAAAAAAGATTTTTTGAAAGTGCTTAGTCTTTTTTTAATTTTTTCAGACTGCCTTTTTGGATAACACTTGGTGCACGTCAAATCCTCATGTCAAAAAAAATTAGCGTGGCATTATTCTAATTTTTTACCGAGTGTAACAGCTAGTTCTAAATGCTATGAGCTTCCACACGTCAATTGCTACACGTCAAAGTTTTACTAAGTCACGCATGAATAGCAATAGGGTATTACTATTTGGGCGGCAACTTTTACTAGTTGGGCGGCAAAAAAAAAAGGGGGGACCACTGACTTTGAACTTCCAATAGCCCATATTGCCTGTTTGTAAAATTTTTGGGCGGCAAAAAAAAATCCATGCAAAATCAATGACTTTCTTGGGCGGCAAAAAATGAAAAATGGAGATCAGGCAAAATGTTTACTTAATTTTTTTTTCAATTGATATTTTCATGCTAAACTCGTGTTTTTTTTCGCTTTTTTTTCTAAGTCATTTTCATTTTTTTATTTTTTTTTTTTTTTTGAAAAAAAGTAGGACAGCTGCTGTCGTAGCATAAAAGGCGACACCACTACAGACAATTTCAGATATCGTAACATCATGTTAACTTGGTAGGAAATTTATCTTTAATGTTACAACTCGCGCCAAGTGCTATTATTTTATTTGACATCCAACCGATGTCAAATATTTATGCGGCAAACAAGCACAAAGGAGTCTTTTCTTTTTGAAAGGATTCATTTGTAGATGACGGTTTTAAAAAGAATTTATTAAGAAAATACTACATGAAAGCGTCGAAGAATGACTTCCACCTTAGATATGTGACTACTATGAAATAAGTCTTGAGTTCATTTGGAGTTATAGAATTATTGGAAGTCATCCATATCATCTTTTTTATCTTAACAACGAATATTGTTAGTAGTGATCACTGCATTTTTGTTTTTTGAAGGACTTACCAGGTTTATCTGCTGTTTTAGGCTTGTAGAAAGATAGGTGTCTGTTCCAAAAAAGCGAATATTATCATTCTTGTTTAGCATTTCCATGGATTTTCTATATAAACTGCAAATATCTGGTAACCTTATTTTGTGGGATCTTTTCTTTTTCAATGTGAACCAGTGGTTGTTGTTGGCGATGTGTAATATGAGAGGAATTACTTTTAATTTTGGTAATGCATTGCTGGGAAGAACTGGCAAGTATGTGACAGATGTAGAATGGCCATAGTATACTGCCACTGGCCTGTTAAAGATATCAGCAGCTAATTGAGCACATTCCGGGGCCACAAACCAGAAGCTTCGTGGAGCAGGCTCGCTTTTTATCTTCCAAACCTCCTTGCTGCCATTCTCCTCAGATATCCCGTAACAAACACTATTTCTGCAGTTAACTACAAAATCGTGATAGACTTTATACAGCTGGTTGTATTTTTCAAAGTTTTGATTTAAGGTGTCCCTCATAGCAAACTTAACTTCCCAAAATTTATCTTCCTCGTCATATAATTGTTGAGCTAAGGATCGATAGCCACAGAAGCCAACACCAGTTGTCGTATTTGACATATATTCGTACAATAACAACAACTTTGGTAAAGAATCGTATTTATGGCTTTTCGTAAAAAACAGAAAAACAAAATCAATAAAAAAGAGCCCAAGTTTCATGGAAACATGAAATGAAAATGACTTAGAAAAAAAAGCGAAAAAAAACACGAGTTTAGCATGAAAATATCAATTGAAAAAAAAATTAAGTAAACATTTTGCCTGATCTCCATTTTTCATTTTTTGCCGCCCAAGAAAGTCATTGATTTTGCATGGATTTTTTTTTGCCGCCCAAAAATTTTACAAACAGGCAATATGGGCTATTGGAAGTTCAAAGTCAGTGGTCCCCCCTTTTTTTTTTGCCGCCCAACTAGTAAAAGTTGCCGCCCAAATAGGCCATGCCATAGCAATACTTACATAAAAAATGCAACCCATTCATGCTTACATTTGGGACAATCTACTTGAGTGTTTAAAGGTATTTGGAATATCCAACCATCACCATCTTTTGCTTGAAAGACATAGAAATCAAATTTTCACTTCGTCTTTCGATACATAGATATGGGACAAAACAAATTTGATCTCCCTAACTAAGCAAAGTGCTCAAACTGACTGAAAATTGAAGCTTTATAGCATAATGGAAAGAGATTTTTATCTGTTAATTGACTTTTTTTGTCAACACATTGCTTTACATTAATAGACCTTGACGTTTAGATTTTGTTCCTGAAAGACGCAGTAATTCAAGTGGGCAGTCCCACACAGCCAAGATTATGCTGACATCATGCTAATTCTTTGACATACCAGATGGATCAACATACATTAAAAAAGTAAATGAATGGAAGGGATGAATTGAACTGTAGTTGAGATGCTTAAGCAAGTTACATTAAATTTAACCGTATGTAGCTCGTATATTTTTTTATTTCATTATTTTAATCCATGCATTGCTTTAGCAAACTTCGACGCGTAGGATTTGACGTGTAGCAATTGACGTGTAGCAATTGACGTGTGGAAGCTCATAGCATCTAGAACTAGCTGTCACACTCAATAGAAAATTAGATAATGCCACGCTAATTTTTTTTTGACGTGCGGATTTGACGTGCACCAAGTCTTATCTGCCTTTTTTTAGTTGAGTATTTAGCAAAGGCCTATGTACAAGAATCTAGGTAGTTTATTTAGCGAGATATAAAGTAACAATTATTCAACTTTTGGCAAACCCCAGCCAAAAGTGTGTGATCTTTGCCACGTATGAGAGCATTGAGGGCAGGTAGGGTTATCTGTATTGTTAAACCGAGCATTTGCGCAATACTTGTGAAGCCTAACAGGGCATTCACCAACAACACAAGATTCACCCATTGTAACAACTTCCAAGCAAATTGTACACTCTTTAACTGCGTCACCATATTGTTCACGGAAGTAATCTTGTAGTTCAGCAATTGCACGTGTATCCAAATGATAAACACCTTTTGATTCATTTGCAATCCATTTATCTTCAACCAGTCGATCCAATATATCTTGAGTCTCCTTTGAAGTTAATTTTGGCTTCACATTTTGACCTAAATGAATAGCTTTCATGGCTGTTATTCCGAAATTGTCGTGATCTGCGTTAACAATCATCTCGAACTAAAATTTCGTTAGACAGACGAACTCAAAAGATCAAACTAATATACAAACCAATTCCTTTATATAGCTTATTTCTGCAGGTGTGTATGAAGTTGCAATTTGAGTCATTGCATCTTGCTTTACATTGACCAAGACTAAGAATCGTTCGCCTGTGACTTCTTCATGAACAATCTTTAAAGCATAATCTAAACTGTCCAGCTCATGATTAATGTCAGCAACGAAAGCGTTATACTCTTGATCCAAGGGCGCTATACATAGTGTTTGAGTATTGCTTTCATTTATAATGCTTCACTTGCTTACTATTTGTTATTTCGAAAACTTTCAGATATAAACGGTTTGCATCTTCTTCTGAGATTATCCTTTTAGACAACATCGATTGCAAAAATAAGCGATGGGAATCGTTGTAGTTAACATTCACCATTACAGCTGTGTCAAATGGAAAGAGGAAAAATAAAAAACAAATTGGGCGGGAATAACAATTTTTTTTTTTTTGCATTTAAGTATGTATGTATATTTTTTCGTATCTCTATACCTCTTCGTGTGTTGCACATGTTGGAAGAGAAAGATAATTGCTCTTGTCGAAGGAAAAGAATATAATATATAGGGAAAAGGCAAGCAATTTAAAACTGGAGGAGAACACTGACTATTGTCAATATAGTCGGCTTAGCTGTCGCCATTATATTGCGTCCAGCTGTTGAAAATAATCTCATTTGAAAAACAGTGTAGTTAGCACTTGACGTACGTCAGTTTACACGTTAAAAAATAGGTTTTTGTTGTATACATATTTCGAAAAAATAAGAATATTCCCAAATATTATAATAAAGGAACATGATAAGATCACATCTTATTGACCGGCACTTGTGAATTAAGGTATGCCTTTCTTCTTTCGACTGCCATAAAAATAAAGCCGAGATAAACGCCCTCCAACATACGAATTGCCACAGATTTTATGTAACGTGTGTCAAGTAATAACCGAGAAAAAAATTTTGTTTTTTCAATTACATCGTAAACTTAACTGAAGGCAAGTAAAAATTCAGAATATTTATAAGTGTTGTAGTCATCTAGGAAAGAAGCGTTGCAGTCGAAATCTGAAGGCGTAGATGTATACGTTTGAATTGTGTCAGCGATTGACTTCCATCAGATTATCAATTCTCTTGACAAAACCGCCTTACGAAGTCTTATGTGAAGAGCAGGAGAATATCTCAAATTCGAACTGAAGAGGTCAAAATGAAACTGTTTATACATCAAGCTTCAAGATATTCATTCTGGCATATCATAAAAACACGCAGAGATGTACAAAAACCTCAACAAATTTGTTCGCAGGCTAGCTGTAACCTTTTACAACCAAAAGATTGTGCTTTAAGCTTGGAAGAATGTATAATTTCTTCAGAAGGGTAAGGTTGCTGTTCGAGGTATGGAATCGAGCTTGATCGCAGTAGAAGGAAACTCGAGCCTGTGCACTTTGTTGCAGGAGCCTGCCTTATCCCAATAAAACATTAACGTGAAAAAGATAGTATGAAAATTATACTCTTCCCTAATATACCAAAAGCTTAGCGGATTTAGCACAACTGATAGTTTCGTTTTTATTTTAACCTCTGGTATATTTAAACATAAACTATATTACTATTTGTTTGTATTTTTATTATCAAACAAGATATTAAGGATGTAGGATTTAAACGGCAAATATTATCATATATCCCCTTCTTCGATAAGTAGCTCGCTTGCTTCGTCCATATATGAAGTTAATTCAGCATCCAATTTAGCTTGTGCAGTCTTAGGGTCTTTCATCATGTAGGCGTCAAGTGCTTTGTCCAAGTCCTCGGTGGTAGGTTTCTTTTGAGTCTTCTTTTTTTGTGCTTGTTTATTTGCTCCACCGTTTTGTTTCTTGACGCCTGTTTTTGTAGGGGCACCACGTTTTGTGACTCGGGCGGTGGATTTACTTTGTTTGCCAACACCTTTGGCAGCATTTACCTTGATTTTATCATTAGGTTTCTTTTTATTTGAACTTCCAACTGTTTTCCCAAGTCGATGTTGAATGTTCGAACGAGTTTGTTGTTTAGCTCCTCGAAGGCGACTAAATACGCTTGATTTGGCACTGTTATTGCTAAGAGTGTTATTATTTACAGGTGTTATCATACTGCCATTATTTGCTTGAGCAGCAGTTTTTATTATTCGGCTAAATCTGCACAGTTATTAGGCGATGTCTCTACTAAAACTATCAGGTTCAACCAACCTTTCATTTAATCCACCAGAATTGTAAGAGACGCTACGCGTATTTGCATTACCGCTTTGGTTGGTAGCTCGGCGATTACCGTAAGACATGTTATTCTAAGACAAAAAAAAAAAAAACGGAGCGATCAGTACGTTAAATATGTGAAATTACACATCAAGTGCATCATCTGGGAATGTGAATCTAAATCATATTCCTAGCTAGAGATACGGTCTCCCTATGACTGCTAGCTCAGGCATTTAATGCGATTCAAGTTTTATACTTACTTGGTGTAAAAGTTTTGGAAGAAAAGAACAATTAAGAAGTTTTGGCCTATACCGTGCAAATCATTTTTTACAGTCACGATTTTGTTATGAAGAAGATTGATTCTTTATTTTTTAGAAATCAATATATTTTAAAAGGGAGTAAAAAAATAAATATACAATCGTGTATGGTAAACAAAATAACAATTCAATTATCTAAAATCCATGAAATGAACCTTGTTGATTAGGAGGAATATTAGGTCTTGTATTGACATATTGACCTTGTGACCCCATTTGACCTTGTGAAGGAATCTGACCTTGTAGGGGGACCTGTCCTTGAGGAGGATACTGCTGCTGCATTGATCCTCCACCCAGGGGATTTTGTTGTTGCATACCAGATGGAAGAGGCTGTGGTGAGCCATAATTCTGTTGAGGACCCCAGGGACCGGGAGCTGTAGGAGTAGGCTGTGATGGTATATTGTTCTTGGGTAAAGCAGATGGAGCCATTGATTGAGGTCTATAAGTAGGGTAATAACCTGATCCAGCTTTTGCAGGTGCCTCTTTAGAGGGGTCAAAATAATGTGCAGGTGCTGCTGTACTATCTGTTTGATATGACATTTGTGAGATTGATTCATCGTCATCGCCAATTAGTAAACCGCGTTTTGATTCGTCTTCAGATGGCATCATAGTTTGTACCAAGTGTCCACCACCCATTTCTCTCATCTGCCTTTCTTTGCGTTCACGGCGTTTGTTGGCTCTGACACGTTTACGCTCATAATCCTCCCATCTCTTTAAAGGCACTTTGGATGGATCAAATACACCGTCTTTTTTTGAGTGATCGTCTTTGGTTTCACCTTCGACTTTACGAGTTTCACCCCAAGAGAAATCATCAAAATGCCAGAATGCATAAACAGGTAAGACAAAATTCCAGATAGGTAAAGCAAACAAGTATACCACCATCCACATTAAATACACCCATTTACGGGTAGTAATCAAAATTAAGAACGCTGGAGAGAATAGCACAATAATCAACAGAATGAGAGGGACAGCACTACTGAAACTTGTAATAGAAGATTTAGCCATATTCACAATGAGTACAACGGTCAATACAATAGCCACAGGTAATGTAAGGGTACCAATCAAATCCATCATGACTACAAACTGCATAGAGAAACAGAAAGTGCCACAAAGATTGCGGACAAGTACAAGCTCAAATAAGTTGTGGATAGTACTATTGATCCAGCGACGTCTTTGGGAAAGTAACACTTTGAACTCGTCAGGCACAATGGTCTTACAAATTGCTTGGGGAGTGAAAACCATTTTACGAAAAGGGAAGTTTCGCAACATCAAGGTAGTCAAGAAACGGTCTTCGCCAAGTAATAACAGGTTTTTTTGATGAAGGGTATCAATAGTGTTGGAAGAGTACTCTTGAACAATTTCTGGCTTGGTGATAATAGGAACCCAGTCACCGTCGCCTTTACGGGCCTTCAAACGATACATACAAAAACAGCCAGGTAAACATGTAACACCACCAAAAATGGCTTCAAAGCCTTTCGCTAAATGATGGGATATGAAATATTCGTAAACTTGAATAGCCGTTACCCATGATCCACGTTTGTTTGCAATTTTTGTTTCACCACATAACCCCATAATCAAGTTGTCATTCACCATACAGTTTACCAGTAAACGCATAGAGCTTTCATATACTTTGGTATCTGCATCAACCTAATATAAATGTTACTATATGTGTATATTAAGCATATATCAATGCTTTACCATTAGAACAAGCTCAAAATAATCTGGGGTCACACCCATCAAATAATTAATTTTTCTAAATAAATCATAATCAAGAGGAGTCATGCGGTCATTATAGGTAACTCGGCTGAAAAAGTTCATCAGAATAAGTTGGGAATCACGTTTACCACGGTTACCAGGCTTAGGCTTTCCTTGTTCGTCAGGGTTACCGCTTTTAACAACTAATATCATTGGTACTTTATGGCCCTTGCATACTATAATAAAATGTCTTTTAAAACACATATAATTGAAAATGCTTTCGTGTATTACCATAATGCCCAGCATATACTTTGGCACAATTAAATTGCTTAGCACCAACAGCTACAGCAATATAAGGCATAGGCTCAGGATTTTTCATATCAGGAGTACTGTCATCAAAATTAATCAACGATAAACACATATCTGGAGTAGACATAGTTTCGCCGTGACCAGTGATTATACCATCAGCAATCAGAAACAATAATTTACGGTCGTCAGGATAATCCGTTGCTGATAAAGATTCGACAGTGCCTTGAATACCTTCTGTGTTTTCTGAGTAACATGTAATAAGTAGGACTGTATAAAGATCATTGCCAACTTCAACAAATTTTTTAGTAACGCCACCAGCAGGAACTAGTGTGCTACCGGAATCATTTCTTTGTATACCAGAAGGTATGCTTGCCATTTCCATCGTTTGGCTATTTTGCATGACTGTGGCTGAAGCGGAGCGGAGCGCGGGAGTGGGAGTACGAGACAGCTTTCGCGAAACAAACCAAGAGAAAATCAAAGCCATAAAAAAACGAGCCAATACAATAGCAAGCACGACCGCAAGAGAGCAAATCAAAATAATCTCGGAAACAAAGCAACCAGTGGTTGTTTTATCAATATGACCAGCTTTGTATTTTTGAACAAGACAGCTTACAGCAGCTTTGTACTCATCTTTTCTATAAAATAATTTGGTACCGTCACGTCCGCCTTCCGCAAAGGAACTGTTAAGAACCGTACGAATTACACCGTCCAATTCATCAGATGCTATTGGTGTAGGGTGCGCTGTAATATAAGGTTCCATATTTAAAACATTGCCGTCAATCACCATAAAATGTGTTAAATTAGTTGATCCGAATTGTGTCCAATCAAACCCAACTTGACGAGAAGTGTTAACTAGCCCATAAGTGCCTTCAAGTGTCGCATTTGAGGTATCACCATAAGTACATGTACCAGTAGAACAAGGATTAAATGTAACAGCGGTAAAACTGGCGGTTACAGAGTTTCCAGGATTGGCACAGGCAGCAATTCCAGTACCATGAGTAAAATATTTGGTTATATCTGTACCGGGAACTTTAGCCAAAGTGTAAAAATCAAGTGTTCCAGAAGGTTTTGAATTTACTACATTGAATTGCCACCCAAGGATACCCAATAAGTTGGCTATAAGAATAATATAACAATTTAGTTCATTAGGAAGCCATCAAGTAAAGAAACTTACGGTCTTTTGTAGTATCATTATAAGAAGCATAGTTTTTCTGAGCATTTGATTGGTCAGATGGACATAGGGTTGTATTTAAACCGACTGTGATAAAAGCAACAAAGCCACCCATACAGGCAATAATAAAACATAAAGTAATTTTTTCTCTCCAAGCTTGTTGCATACCAGCATCACCCATTTTAAAGGCTTTAAGCATAGGAGGTAAAGCCCAAAAAGTAACGATGCGAGAAAATAAGACCCAAGGATCAAATAAACTTCTACTTGCTTCAGGTTTCCCTGTCAATAAAGGTGGAGGTTCCTGATAGCGATCAGGGCGAATTAAGGTACGACCTCGTTGAATGTTATGACTTGCATTTGCTATTGAATTTGCACCAGGTACTATACGACGAGTTGGTGCTCTTCCTAAAGTTGTTGGACGTCTTCCAATCGAAGTTGATCCACCGCCGGTACCTCCTCCATTATTGTAATAATAGTTATTATCTGCTGGTGGCTGGTATCCATATTCATTTCCAGGCTGTCTACCTCCATTTGCTGGGTCATAGGGTGACATCCTTTATAATAATCGTCCTTATTATTAAGTTTCGCAGAGAGGAAAGAAAGGAGATAAAAAAAAAAAAAAAGGGAAGCTAAAAAAAGATAAATATATAAAATCAAGCACGGGGAGCTGAAATATAAAAAAAGGTCGAATCAAAGCCCGAGTATTAAATTAAGAAAGTAACAATTTAAGAAACCTTAATATTTACAAAACAAATAAAAAAAAATATTTCAGAAAAGTCAAACTTTGCAGTTTGAAAAAACTGAATATTAAATCAAAATAGGGAATGGGCTTGGCAAAATGTATTTCTACGCAAAAAAAAAAAAAAAAATAGGGCTTGTAATGTTGGTTTGTTATTTGTTCTTGTTGCGACAAAGAAATCTAGACAATAGCAGTTTTCTCCGATTGTAATCAAATAGATTGCGTAAATTATCCTTCACATAATACATTTAAGCAGATTCACTGTTGCTATATCTCAATATGCCCGTCTTCAGAAACCAATGTCGAATATAGTAGTAATCTACATTCAACTTTAAAAAACCGATTTTTATAGGTATCACGAGTTTCTGAATTTCTATTGATACATCATGTTTAGTTATTTCAGCAAGACACTTTCCAGGAACAACTATTTTTTGGTAGTATCCCGATTAAAATAGCTAAAAATTGAAAACAATGGCTGAAAGTAATTGGCTAAAACACACTGCCATTGTATTGTAAATCTAAACATCTGAGAGTTCTATATTTTAATAAAGGTTGTTTACCGTGATAGTTTGCATTTATAATTTGTTTTTTAATTATTGAAAGTATCTTCGGTATTTGTAAGAATAATGCGTCGTAAGTGATATAAAATATTAGTCACTTAGTAGCATGAACAATGAATATAAAATTTGGCTAATTATACATATACCATATTTTCACAGCTTAATTGTTTTTTGGGACACCATATTTTTTTTTCGGGGTCGGATATCATGCTGCTCGGCGTTTAGACAGATTTTTTTGGGGGGAGGGGCGAGGGACACCATATTTATTTATTTTAATTATTGCTCCTGTCATAGTATTTTGTCACTACATTTACAATGACTTCAATAGAACAGCTGAACAACATCTCAGATACTGAGCTACTAATCAAAACTCTTCTGTCATCTGTGAAGAACTCTGAAGATAACGATGATGGTTTTGATGATCCCTTGAAACATGATCTTCAGGATGACGATTTTCAGGAACCACCTGTTGGTAACTATAATTGGGACCGTCTTAGTGATGCTGAAGAAGAAGGAGAAATTAGTGTCGGAGCAACCAAGTCGATCCCTTCGTATGAAGAAACGTCTGACCAAGATAAAATAGCTGCCGCTATTGAAAAAGCTTTTGAAGCTGAATTTCCTAATGGTCGAGAGTTTCCTGATAAGGATACTGCAAGATGTCAAATTCAAAAATTTTCAAGATCTCAAAATATTCCTTTTGAAACTTTGAGAAGCGACAGTTTTTATATCAAACTCACTTGCAAACATTTTGGTGACTATCGTTCTACCAGAAGAAAGGACGAAGGTTTGTAATCCTTTTTGGCTTTGGTTTATCTTTGATTCATGAATATTTACATTGGTATATAGCAAACGGCTGCAACAATAGGGACAAAGAAAATAACGTTGTCAAACGTCCTACTAGACAAACAGGAAAAAGTGGATGCCCTGCTTATGTTTGTATTCGACGCAATACTAAGGATGGTGATAATAGTTGGAAAATTAAAGGCTCATGTTTCAAGCATAATCATTTTATCAGTAATGACATGGAAATGTACAGTGTGAACAGGAAATTGAATGCAGAAGACCAAGAGTTCGCTATCAACATGATGAGCAGTGGATCTACACCAAGTGAGGTTTTAAAGGTAAGCAGTTATTATTCATGGGAAATTAGCATTCGTAGCTGGAGTCATTATTTTGGTTTCCTTTTTTTGATCAATAAAAACTTAAAAAAAGCCCATATAATACATGTCTACTTTAGACTGTCTACATGAGAGAATTTAATTCACTCTAATCAAACATTTTACTGCTCGTAAATTCTCAAGACTAGAGATGTCTCCAATGTTTCAATTAATG
>JNEK01000926.1:0-23775 GCA_000697295.1 Mucor indicus B7402 | reverse complement strand
GGAATTAGAAGGATGCTTCAAAAAGCAGGGTTTCGAGTTCACTTAATTGATGAATTCAAGACGTCAAGTATATGCCCTATATGTAAAGATGAGGTAGAAACATTTAAAGAAGTCGTCAACCCAAGGCCGTTTAGACGAGAGGAGAATCCGACCGTAGAGCGTCATGGTCTTTTGCGGTATGAAACTTTCATTATGCTTAGTATATTAATAACATTGGCATTTTATTTAGGTGTAAAAACGAGGGTTGTTTAGAGGGAGACCGTTGTCTTTGGAACAGAGACTTGTTGGCAACGCTGAACTTCCGTGACATCTTGTCAGGCTTGCGCAAGGATGGTACAAGACCATCATATTTTCGAAGACAAGCAGCACAAACTCAGGATAAGCGCGAACGATCACCATCAATAGACAACGAAAGCAGAAAGAAAGAAACAACAAATCCGAAGCAGTTATCGCTGCTTTAAGTCATGATACAGGGTACGTTTATTAATCTAATATTTTTTTTTTACTTCGTCTGAAAACCAATTTCATTTGTTTAATTTTCTTTTTTCGTTTTGTCCAAAATAGGTAAGTTAAAAGTCTAAAAATTAATTTTGATCTGTCCAGAAAAAAACTAACGTTGTCTGAATTCAAAGTGCAAACACTGTATTCGATACCTCTTTCTTGTTATGATTGGCTTAGATAAGAAAAAGCGGGATCACAAGCAAATTATCCAATGAAATACATTGATGACATTATGACAAATATGAAATCTGATTAGCAATTTCTTTTTTGGTAGTTTTATTATTATTTACAGTTGTGAGATTGGGGGTATTTAATTAATTTACAAAGTGAAAATATCTGTGTTTTGAGGTTCAGTATTGTTAGAGCTGATAAACCATTTGAAATATTCATAAACGCTCCAGCTAATAGCAGCACTAGGCATATTTGTTAATACTCTTGGTTTAAATCCTCTAAAGAATCCTTTGTAGCCATATCTCTCCTTAATAATTTTGGCAGCTTCCATTAACCCAGATGCATTTCTAATACGAGGATCACTATTGGTACCGCGAGTTTGAAGTAAGGTCTTGCATACATCTAAAGGTGTTGTAATGGAACCAGCGAGAGCACCAGCAATAGCACCAGCAATAGCATGTGTTTTAGGGTCATATTTTCCAGAAGGATTAATAACTTTACGGAAGAATTCATAAGTAGCAAACTGAATAGATTGGAATGGAACAGACATGGTTAAGGTTGTAGGTAAAGAAATATAAAAAGCAACAAGACCTTCTTTGGTGTATACATGTTTAGCACATTCTCTTACGGAGCGATAAGTACTGTCACCTAGTTGCATTCGTTGCTTGATAACATCAAAGGGGTTCATTAAAGCATCATGAGCTAAAGTAGCGCAAGCACCAGCAGCAGCAGTAGACAATACATGGTGACCACTTTCATTACCTCCAAAGGCTTCTTTGCAGGCCTCGTAAGTAGCAAAATGGACAGCATGAGCTGGACCTGCTCCCATAACAACAGAATTTACACCACGCCAAAGATTACGGGAGGCAGTCTTAAATCCTTTCATATTTACTTGAGCTGTGGCTGGTTCCAAAATAGCGGATGAGTGAACATGACGATGATGTTTGCTATTTACACCAAAAACTTGAGCTCTGCTTGTAACGATGCTGTTATTTGTAGATCCGATCGATTGGATAACTTGCATTCGAGTCTATTTTTTAGTTTATGAGTATGTTGAAAATATTAGTCATTTTTTTTCACTACCTTAATACTATCAACAGGGTACATTGCACAGTGTTCAGCAATACCAGCTAAAGCCCCTGCCATAGCGTCTTGGGAAAGAGTAGCGTTGCCGCCAAGTGATTCATAATCATATTCTTCAGACATTTTTTTTAAAAAATACAAAAAAAAAAAAAAAAGAG
Organism: Mucor indicus B7402; assembly: GCA_000697295.1. Taxonomy (NCBI): domain Eukaryota; kingdom Fungi; phylum Mucoromycota; class Mucoromycetes; order Mucorales; family Mucoraceae; genus Mucor; species Mucor indicus. Next base: position 21,862 of record JNEK01000926.1, on the reverse strand, counting down.
AGAGGGGAGTTGGTTAAGGAAAAAGGGGGAGAAAAGAAAAGAAGAAAAACTTTTTATAAATTTTTTTTTTTAATCTGATTATGAACTTGGGCCAATCATATTTTATCTGATAAAATTTCATGGCCCATCTGCCGTACACCCCCGCAATGTTACACAAAGAAGAAGCGATAATCAAAATTGTTCATCCCTTGTCTTTTATCCCAACCAATCAAATATCATCAAAAAATCTGATATAAAAATATAAATCTTCTTAATGACGCATCTTGCAAGATATGAACTAAAGATACCACCTTCATTGTAGTTGATACTTGACTAAGAGGAGAGTAAAACGCAGCACTTCATAAAGCTACCACGGGGCCAATGTTACATAAAAAGTGGAGAAAATATGTAATCTTAAAAAGTAAGCTTAAACTTTTCATTCCGTTTAATGTATGACAGAAACATCTGATAAGGAACTTGGGTTATACCATAGAAATAATCAGATTATCTAAAGTCCCTGGTCTTTTAAAGAACTGCCATTGCTGCACATAAAGGTTTTAGTACAACCACTCTATAGAGAATTGTACAAAACACATCAAGCGTGCTTCTCTTGAAATATCAAGTAATTAAATAAAAAAAAAGAAGCTTCCCCGAATAGCCGCGTTCCTGATTAGAAAATGTATTTACCTTTCAACCTCAATATGCAACATACTTTTGTTTTACAACTGTACACCATAGAAAACAAGACTGTAACCGTGATCTTCAATGTCATTCACATTAGTGTTCAGAAAACCGAATTTTCTAATACCTTTTATAATTCTAGCCTATTCGACAATAATTCATTGTAACATATAGGCTTCAATTGGGGGGGGGGCTAAGAGAAGGAGGAAATATCAAAAGAGACAGCTTTATATTCTTACTAACCATTCGCAAAGAAAGCTCATCTCTTTGAGCTTGTTCAACAATTTTACTATCTTAGTTAATATGCGGTAAAAGTATACAGGCACCAATGACGGCTTACTCTCTAGGGGTAAATTTATAATAGAAAACACCTTTTCAACTTTATCAATTATTCATACTGTATAATACGCAAAATACCTTGGGAAGAAGAACTACAGCCATACGTATTGCCCTGGTAATAAAAAGCATTGAATTAATTCAGCTTCCACAGGTAGCACTGCAATAAATCAGCCCTCTCAATTACAACTTTGCCTTATCCTAGAACTAAGTAATTACTCGCCACGCCCAAGTAGTATGTTATGATAGGGTAAGAAAGCGAGTTCAGATGGAGCACGGAACCTAAAATTTGTAACTTGAAATTCAATCAAAAAAACTTTTTTTTTTAACATTTCAACAGCAAAAAATGACTGATAACAGTATGTTTGAAAGGATCAATGAAAACAACGCTAACAGCAATTTGTTTCTATAGGTACCAAGACACTCGAAGCCATTAAATATACGAGAGGCAACCTTCAGATTCTTAACCAACTTGTTTTACCCCATGAAACTGTTTTTGAATCTGTGTTAAATGTACAAAATGGTCATGCTGCTATCAAAACCATGAAAACTCGTGGTGCCCCTGCTATTGCCATCGTTGCTGCTTTGTCTTTGGCTGTTGATCTGAATACCCGCTTTGTGAATGGAGAATTCAAAACTGTTGATCATGTAGTTCAATTTTTGCACGAATCATTAGAGTATCTCAAGACATCTCGTCCCACTGCTGTCAATTTATTCGATGCTGCTGCTAAACTCTCAAAGGTCATTGAACAAGCCGCCTCAAACACTACCGATCCTGCTGTTGTTGTCAGTGCTTATCTTGAAGCTGCTGAAAAAATGCTCGTAGACGACGTTCAAGATAACAAGAACATTGGCAAATACGGCGCTGAATATATTGCTGAACATGTTAAAGATAAAGAACATATCAGTGTATTGACTCACTGTAACACTGGATCTTTGGCTACTGCTGGATGGGGTACTGCATTAGGCATCATTCGTGATCTCCATTCCACTGGTAAGCTTGAACATGCTTACTGTACAGAAACTCGTCCTTACAATCAAGGTTCTCGCTTAACTGCTTACGAACTTGTTTATGAAAATATCCCAGCTACTTTGGTTTGCGACAACATGGCCTCCGCTCTTTTAAAGCAAAACCCTCATGTCCAAGCTATCGTTGTTGGTGCTGATCGTGTGGCTGCTAATGGTGATACTGCCAATAAAATTGGTACTTATCAATTAGCTATTACTGCAAAACATCATGGTATTTTATTCATTGTTGCCGCACCTTCCACTTCTATTGATTTGAAGACAAAGAGTGGTGAAGACATTGTCATTGAACAGCGTCCTTCTGTTGAATTAACTACTGTTTCTGGTATTCGTGTCAATGATAGCGAACCTACTACTATTCGCACAGCTGCTGAAAACATTGGTGTTTGGAACCCTAGCTTTGATGTAACTCCTGCCAATTTAATTTCTGCTATTGTTACTGAAAAGGGTGTCGCTATCAAGGCAGAAGGTCAATCTGACTTTGATATGGCCTCTTTTCTCCAATAAAGAAATTACCTGTACAAAATTCTCTATTATTATGATAACTTAGATTTAAACCACATACAATAAAAAAGTTTTTTTTTTTATTAATATTAAAAATGATCAATGCTACATTCAATGTCTACTAGATCCTCCATGATACGAGGTACTGTTGTACCTATTTGTTTCGTGGTCTCTTTTTGCCGTTCTATTGATAGACCAGCAAATTCAAAAATTAAATCACCATCCAAAACAGCTTTTGTTCGATTAGAAGCCATTCTTTGTTTTGGGCCTTTGATCAAACGATAAGCTCTTGGATTTAGACCAGCAACGTGTTGTACGCTATTAACTAACTGACCATAAAGTGTACTCAGACGCTTGAAAGTCTTTTCTGAAATAGGTGTCAAAATCGAGATTGATCCGCTGAATGTACCACACAAACAAAAATGTCTTCGACTATATTCCAACCCGTTGTCTGTTTTCTCTATTTGTGGCAAGCGTATCATTGACTGTACTTGTGATCCGACATGAAAGTCACCACGACGCATGAGCTTTTGACCACCAAAAGATTGTAAATCTACATCATCAGGTAAGTTCATGCTTTATGTAAATTTTTTTTAAAACTTACTAAAAGGTGCATATTGATACAGATCCAAATTTTCACTGGTATCACCCACAACCAGGTAGAGTGATTTATCATCAATAATGAAATCAACACACCCAACTTCAAATGATTGGTAGTCTTTGCCAAGTAAAGTTAATTTGGCTGGCTCAAGCTATTCAAGTTGCTGTTAGTAAGTAGCTTTAGAATGAGTCAAGTTGCTTACTTGAAAACCTAAAAACCAAATTGATTTTTGTGCATCACCCAATAAGATGAAATTCTTAATGGAACTTATACTTGTCACATAGATTTGTACATCAATAAATGCAACACCCACTAAGCTTTCATCGTCTTCCAAGCTCCATACGATTACTTTTGAACCGATACAAGACACTAAATGACCACTAACGTTGCACATGGCTGTAACTGCACCTTTGACATCCTCTGTATGGACATGTTTGAACTTGTGATTTGTTTGTGGATTATTAGGTTCAGGAACAACTTCAATAATATCATATATACGGATCTATAAAGTATATTAGAAAACGAAAATCAAACTTATGATCATCTTACTGCTCCTCTCATCGTGGTATCTTCGCCTTTTAGGAAACCAGTACCTACAACAATAAAATGCTTTAATCCTGTATTGGTTTGTTTTGATTCTAGCGATGCACATTGTAAAGAAAAGCATTGTTCAAACTCCTCGAATTCAATAGTATCTACTACTTCCCATGTTACAGGTGACACCATAATCATTGAAAACTTGTCTACGTCTGGTAAGAATTCACCCAGTTGGCGCTCCTCACTTCCAGAAGTGTCTCCTTCAGCTGGTTCCTCTTCATGGACTTTTACTTGGTGACTTGTTGACACAATCACAGCATAAACACGCATGACTGGATGGTATTCTATTTTATGTACAGTTCTACCTAGTGGTATTTTTTGCATGACCCAATCCAGATCATAAATGACACCGTCTGTGCGCAATGAAGATAGGCGTACCGTGGACCTTGAGTCCATTGTAATGAAACCGTGTTTGCAATTGACGTTGTGAAACTGTGTAAAGCCTACGACATCGTTGTCTGTCTTCATAGGATGAACACGTACAAAACTTTTACATGAATTCATGAGCCAAGCAGGCTGAGCACCAGCAACAAAAACACCTGTATAGCCTGCGACGTCGTTGAACGGAATAAGTAATTTCTCTCGTCTTTTCTCGGATTTCAGTGCTGTTTCTATATCCTCGTCGTCGTCTAAATCAAGGTCTGGAATTTCAAATTCATCAATAATCTCTTTCTTTTTAGATTTTTTGATTTCTTCAGCAGCTGTTTTTGATTTACGAGAAACGTACTCGTGATGCACTCGAGAGAATCGAAGCGCTAGTCGATCTGGATCACTATTGTCTGTTGGAGTGTAACTGAATGCTTTATAGACAATGATGTCATTCGTATTAGTGCGAGCAATGAGATGGGGGTCTTTTCTTTCTTTTCCGATATTAGCCATTAATAGCTCTTGTATGACTGCTCCGTTCTTTTTATCCTTGGGAGTGTCGTGATTATCTGTAACAAGGTCGGGTGCAATATGGAATTGAGGACATGTAAAATACTCTTTGAAATCGGGCAAGCTGTAAATTTGTAGCGTCCCTTCTGTTGTATAGACAAGAGCCCAAAAACTTACTCGGATAATTTCGTTCAAGTTGTTTCCCTGCAGGCTCACATTGGATTCGTCTACAGGACCGTCTATTTGCTCACTTGCAGATTCTTTTAACTTCTTATTATCAGTGCCATACAGCATTTCGTCATCGTCGTCCATGTTTTCTAATATCACCGGTGCAGACTTGGTTTGATCTACGGGTGTTGGTACATCAAGCTCCTCCCCGTATAAATCCATATCTACTTCGTCAAATTCTGGTATAGCACCCAGTGGTTGATTCAAATGAGGTTTTTTGCTAATTATATCGTTTTCATCTTCTGCCTTTCGTTTTTTCTGTTGAGAGAGAGCCTTGGCAGCAGCAGCCTTTTTATCTCCAATGCTTAGAAACAAACCAGTTGTATCTGCAAAAATACTGGCCATCGCAATGGAGCTCTTATTGACTAATGAAGGCAGTTGAATGGAGGATATTTCTTTAGTTTCTGGGTTTCCTTGTAATGCCAAAATCTTGTTATTATCCAGCAAGAGAAGAATATAGGGGTCGCGAATACTGACATCAATAATTTTTGAGCGTACGGGAATTGTACCTTTTCGTCTTCCTTCAGGAGTGAGAATCATGACACCTGTAGAATAAACTTGTACAATACGCGTGTCATCAAATAAAGTGCCCACTGCAATTGTAGCACCGCGTGTATAAAATCCTGTCTTGACAAGTTCTTGAAGTTCGTCGCCCGCAGACAAAACCATAGTGCTTTTTGATTTACTGATAAATAGTAATTTGTCAAAGGCATCTTCAGAGCCATCATTTTCGTAGCGAGTACTTTTGTCTAAAGATCCCACAGATGTTCGACGTTCAGTTTCTTTACGGCACTTGATAGACCAGATAGCTTGACAATCAGATTGAGTAAAAGTAAAGGTTGTTTGGGGATAGATATGTCGTTGGAAGACACAAAGAGAGCCGTTTTTACCATGGCCAGAGCAGCTAACGAGCTCCAAATCTGGGATAGCTTCGTCTTGTTCTTTCTGTATACTTTCAACATCGCCAATTGCCAGATCTAAAATGGGGCCTGTGTTCAACAAGGTATCACATACACTAAAGTTTTCATCTAATTTTTCTTTATTATATTTCCATTTTATTAACAAAGAATCACCAACGCGGCTGCCCAAGAAGAAGTAGTCACCGTATTTGACGTGTGTGACGCATGATGGAATTGTTGCAATTGGTGAATCAGTGCCTGTATTTTGTATCTCCTTTATATCCATCCCAATAACTTTACTACCATCCATTTCCATTTGAACAACTGCCCAATTGCCGTTTTGTAAAAAGATAAGACAGCGATCACCACCAAAAGTAAGAGCTTTTGCACCGTCCAATGACATGCCGAGATCAATGAGTTTATCTTTGTAAATCATGCCTGCGAAATCTGTTGTTTTTTTTGTATAGCCATTGACAGAGACGCCTACACCAGGAGAACCTTGCGATACATGTAAAAGTGAATTGGCCGCAATAACTAAAACACCAGCAACAGGCTTGGGCATAGCAACTAGCTTCAAGCAGTCGTATGGTAGTTTATCGATAGAGTAAATAATAGGGTAGATTTTAGCCGTCAAGTCCAACGAAATAACAACTACAGATGCTGTGTCTTTTACGGTCGCTAAACGACTACAGAAATACAAGTTAGATGACTATAAAAGATCTCAACATATTCTTTCTTTTACCCAGTCCAAGTTTGTTCAGGTTGAAAAAGAATAGCTAAGGTTGGTTCATAGTAGTCAGCCAAGAAGACCATATCAACTACATTTTTGATACGTGAATCGATGGACTGTAAATCAATTAAAAAACTAGGGTAGTATGGCCATTTTCTTATACATGAAAGATGAGTAAAATATACTATAAAGCGATAAATGTAATATTTACTGTGATTCTTCATCTCCTTCAGTTTCTCCTTGTCGTTCGTCCAGTTTATCTGCTTGTCGAAAAGGCAATACTGCAAGTTTATTGTCGTAAAAATTCAATACAGCACATCTTTGCTGAGGATCGATATGTATGCTCGAAGGATAAGGGTTTGTTAAGAATTCTTTCTGTTTGAAATTGTCAGCATATTTCGCTTACATTTTTTTTGTAGCGTCACTTACTTTGAATTCGTCTCGTTCATAATAATGAATAGATACGGTGACAATCGAGTTAGTTGCTGGTGACCATTCTAATAAAGACATCTAGTGTGATAATAGAATAAGTTGCTTTTCTTTTTATCATAATACAAGTGTTTAGTTACTTTTGCATCATTGAAGCCTATTAATAAACTATCACAGCCATCTTTTCCACGTGTTGAATTCGTTTTTATAGCACCCATTGTTGAAATAATGCCATTCAACTTAAATTGAGCCACCAATTCTAATCTGCCAGAAATACCGGAATCTTTCTTTTGTTGTAAGGGCTGTATCTTTGGGAATACAAGTGACTATACGAGAAGTTTAGGTGGAGTTATTTTTACTTTCTGGATTATTACCATATCTTCGTCTTGATCTAGTCGCTCGGCTATCAATTCTTGATCGGCAGGATCGCTATCGTTATCTTGATTAACGGTTTGATGCTGTTCAGGTATGTACTCAACGAATTCGTAGATTTGAAGCAAAGAAGCCTTCGCAACGATGAGATTTGTCGCGTCCGGAGATATGAAATGACATGTCTCCACTTGTTCCACTGTTTGTGGTGGGAACAGTTCTTTGTACATAGTATAAGCAGACATCGTAGCTCCAACAGTTTTTTGTCCAAAATTTAAAGAGGGTGCCTTGTCTTTTTGATAAAAAGTAAAGTCGTCTCCTAAAAAAAAAGAAGCAAAAATTTGAAGAAATCGTCCAAATTTCAATGGTCCAAGGGCATCATACACAGTCACATAGCACTTCCTGAACAGCGGTAGCATTAATCTACTTTTGCGAGCACGCAAAGCATGCTCGGCGTTTTTGAAGGTACTTGGAAGTTATTGTTTACGGTCGGATCTCAGTGGTACTGTTTTGAATTGAGAGAAACATGCTAATTTTTAACAAAGAAGGCTTATTTTAAGCAAAGGCTTCTTGCGATTTGCATAAAACTCCTCGTAAAAATTAATCCTTTTTCTTTCTAATTTCTGCGCCGTTGATAGGTATCTGGGTAGGCTAAAAAAAAAAAAAAAAGGACGGAAAGAGCACTTTCAAAGAGTATTTATTGACGTGGTTTTCTATTTAGTGGAGTAATATTAGCATGCAAAAACCAAAGAATAATGCAGAGAGTCCTAGTAATGGACAACTAACTGAAAGCCAAAAAGAAGCTGGAGCAATGTAAGTGTTCTTACCAATTTCATGGCCGCCCCATTAATAAATCTTCATCTTCATTGCAGACTCTACAAGAAAATACTATCAGATCGCAATCGAACAATAGATGAGCTTCAGCACACTCAGTCAAATCTAAAGAAGAACATACAGAAGATTGTAAAAAAGCCAAACATACCGAGGGCCGCTATGGTAATAAAGCTTAGGCTTAAAAGTTTTACATACTAATCATGGAAAAATCTTTAGGCATTTACTTTGCTGGAAGACTTGATAGATGAATGTATTTATGACGTCTTATTCGAAGTACATAAAGACACTAAACAAGAGAATTCTGTGTGTCAAATATGTCAAACAAAGTTAGTATATAGCAAGCATGACTAATTTTCATATGTATTAACACTGCTTTGATTGATAGATGCAAGCAATATTGTAATTACTGTACACAAATAGGGCATAGTGGATCATCATTAATAAATTATTTCTATAGCGAGAAAACCTGGTTGCGATGTTTGGGGAAACAGCTATACAGTGAATAATTTACCTTCATATGAATGTGTAAACTGTCAGAAAACAATAGCTTCCACTAGGTATGCCCCACATCTTGAAAAATGTCTGGGCTTGGGAGGAGGCAGACAGTCAAGTAGAGTTGCAAGTAGACGAATGGGCAATTCACCCTCTATGTCTTCCGACGATAATGGCGGTACTGCCAGCCCAGATAGTGATATATTTGAAAGAAATAGCAAAAAGAAAAAACATATAGGATCGGTAAGTGAACATCGTTATGAGAATGTACTGTGGCTAATATCTCACTCCCTTCTAAAGCCTTCATTTGCTAACGGTGTATCAAGAGTAAAAAAGCTAAAATATAATGACTAGCAATAAGACTATGTTCATATTAAGTATGTGCACATTATAGCATTTTCCATATAATCTGGTATGGTCGTTGGGGCCTTTAAGGTACTTCTAACGCCTATTTGTATGGCGCTCTAGGAAATAACTACTGCATAATTAAGACTCTCAATAAAAGTAAGCGTTGCACTTATAGAGAACATTGAAGCTTCTTTCCGGGAGAAAATACGACTGATGCACGGCAAGTTTACGTATCAAAAGATAATTATTAAAACAAATTCAAGCCTGTCGGATCGTTTGTTGTGTATAAGAAGCACGTATTTCGAGTTAATGAGGCGTTTATAATGACAGATAATATGAAGAGACTGTATTATTTTTTGAGTTATGCAACAATTGTATGTATACTTTTAATTATCTATAGCAAGCAGTAACTTAGTTGGAGTAAATGAAGTACTACCCGTTTGAGTGGATTAATAACAACGATTTTCATAAAATGAATAACGGAGTTTGTTTGCTATGGCCATAAAAAACAAAAAGGAATAGATGGCTATATTTCTACCGCTCCACCAGGCATTGGACAATATCAAGGACAGAACCCGACATCTATATATTTTGTCCAAAGAGCAGAGGGTGGATAGAATTTCTGTTGGTTCTTCAGAGAAAGTATTAAAAAAGCCACTCTTTTACCTGCTTTTTGAAAACTACTTGCTATGAGGTACATGGCACAAGGGCTTGTTTTAAATAGAGAACGAATCAACTCGTAGTAACGAATTTGTTTACATACGGGATAGATTCTTTGCCGGAAAACTTTAGAATTGCTGAAGGAATTTTTAAGGAAGAACATAAAACTATTTTAGCAGTAAAGGACAGCACAATGGTTATTAGTATAAGTAATTGAAAACAGATTATTTTTGTAACAATTCCTTGTTCTTTTTACCAATTACCTAAAGACTCACGCAAATAATAAACACACCGGACTTTGCCCTTTTATGTGGTGACGAGATTTCAAGTTGGTCTCTTAAACTACTTTTCGAATCCATCAATAAGAACAAATGACGCAGTATGAGGACAAGCATTTTGTTGAATGGACTGAATATGGCTATTTAATAATTTTTTCTTCTTTCAAAAAAAAAACTAATACTTATATAAAAACAAAAAAAAATCCTTGGTGTAAATTTACTAAGGTGTTTTTTGCTAATTTTTTTTTGATTTAGTGTAACTAAAGTACTAGGCGTTAAGTACTTTAGTTACACTAAATCAAATATAAATCAAAGAAAGTACTCCAAAATTATTTTTCTTCAAAGCTTGTTAAAACTTTCAAATTTCAAATCACATGATAGTTAATTTTTTGACTCATGTATAACTAGTTTATTTACTCTTTTCTCCTTTTCTTGGTTATATCATTTATTTAAAAGATACCAAGTAAATTAGAAAAAATAAGATATCATATTATATATTCTCCGTATTTAACTATAACTTATCGTTATAATCAATAAAGCTGTCATTATTTCTATAAAATTTAACCCAAAGATCCAATTAAAAGTTTGTCCTATTTCAGTTCCTCTCTTACTGGAAAAATTAACATGGCAATATACACTTATCAAAGCATACTTTAAGGTCGCCAAATATACGATTATATAGGGCGAATAAGTTTATACGTGACTGCACTCACTTCAAACCAGATTTCGTAGTGTTTTAAAGCATAGCAAAGGAAGGGTGCAGCCTCGGTATCTCTGAAATCAGGCACCTGTCCAACTCTAGCAGTAAAAACAATGGGAATCAGATATGAGTCAAGATAGGCAAGCTGATTGCCTGTGTCCTCAACGCTTAGATTAGAAGAGGAGTGGAGCAATCTGTTTGTTTCACAGGATTAGAAATAGAGTAAGGTATTAAGACAAGAATAAGTCGGTGAAAGCTTTGTTAATTCTTTATTATCAGTTAGACAATTTCAAACTTGACAGCCTATTTATACCTTTTCTTCTAACAGCTTGGTTTAATATTTTATCCAGTCTTCGGTTCCTTATCATGTGTAATTAGTTTTGAAGAGTAGTCATTCTGTCCCTGGTAACTTCTTTAACAAATCCGAATGGTCCAGCAGGGATTGAATTAAGACCTGTCAAGATATTTCTGGAAGGACTTGTCAAAATATCTCTGACTTATCAACGATAAATACGTAATTTAATATATATGGATATGAAAAGGTAAGTAGTATTAATATGTATAGGTTTCTCAGGATGTGTATGTCATAAATAAAATTATGCTTGAACAATAAACCATAATATCGTACAACATATGTTACAACATATGTTACAAGTACTCTTTTGATGTAGTAGAAAGAAAGTATCTCTACTAGTTATCACTCAGTAAGATATACCGATATCAATATATCAACGATATCTGTCTACGTCAGCTTAATTACTAGTTTCCTATATTTAGATGTATTGCTGTCATCATAGTGTAGAATAATATTGAGCGAACCTATGCTACAGTAACTAGGATTGACTAATCTCTATTTTCTAGACGACTTATTCAGCTGATCCTTATATTAATCAGTTTCTGCGCAACACAGTTGTCTGTGAAATTTTAATCAAGGGACTAAACATGAAAACTTTCAAGATGAACCTCCCATACCCACAGACATACCGTTTGATTGAGCTGTCTTCAATAAACCTGCTTGAAAGTTTAGAAAGAGCAGTAGTACTGCCCACAGTATTAAGGAATATAATGCGGCTGAAGGTAGCAAGTATATGTGCTGATATATTTAGAAACATTAACCGATTGAATTTTATAAACAACAAATCTAATAAACGAAGAAGGCTGCCATCAAAATGAAAAAACAGCTATTAGCTAAATCAAATGTTGAGCCAATTCACTACCGTCCCCCTTAATTACATGATAAATAGTTCGTACACCTTAGATGGCCCGGAGTTTGCCTTATTCTCTTTGCACTGGATCATCTCTGTCATGGTAAACTGCTTCCAGAAGCCCATCTCTATGGCATCAAGCTGGTTTCTTGGCTATATAGTAACACTTAACTCTAGTATTTGTGATATATCTTTCTTTTCATTTTCTCTTCTATATCTTTTTTACCCTTTTTCAACTGGCCCGTGCAAGTGCTTTGTGTTCATTTGGTCACAGCTAGTATGAAGGCATAGTAGCTGGTGATACACGCAAACTAACTCGATATATAAGGAAGTATAAGCCAGATACAACGGTTATAACTCGCAGAAGCAGTGTAATTGGGTATAAAAGAAGTGATAATGATGTCAAGCAAATTCACGGTAGTTGAGCTGATTGACTCTGTCCATCTAAATTCTGAGTAATCTAATATCTTTAAAAAACACATTCCTTTACTATCGTTTCATCGCAGTTGCGTATGGATTTTATCGTCTAATACACTTGAACTACTTCCTCGTTGTCTTATCGTAATGGATGTGCAAATCTCTGACTGAAGCTAGTTTCGTGCACTGTAAGTACATTCATTGTATTTTTTCTATCCACATACTAATCTCGGAGTGTTTCTAAAGCCTTCAATACAACTGTCAATTTTGCTGGCGTACAAAATAAACTTCCCAGAATCCTAGAAAAAGTATTCAGGTGCTAACCCAAAGCAAGACAACACAAATCACAGACTTTTATTGTTTTATGAGTTAAGCCATAAGCCTCAAGTTTTGTGATAATCTGTCATTTGGAAAGGTGCGTAGCTTTCCTGAGCTTGCCTCGATTGCCGTCTTCTTTATATCCCCCACTTTGGTTTATTTGTAGGTATTGTTACTAAGTCTGTATCGAATAATTCAATAAACTGCTCATTTAATAATCTGACTTTAGGGCCTGCATATCTACGATATTCCTCGAAAATGGACGTTAGATTCCACTTTTGTAGCTTTCTCATACAACCGACAATGGTGCCTACATTGGGAATATAAATTAGCTATTTTTTGTGAGTTGATTATATTATTCCTACCTGTTCTGTGTCTCCCAAGATTGCACATGATCATCATTGGATAATTAGTAGGATTCAAGATTAACTCTAAAGCTTGCAAAACAGCCTCTTCCGTTATTGGATCCCAAGCATTGATAGACGACACCACGCCCAGATGATGTAATTGTATTTCTTGATCATCAATAAAATCTAAGCTATTAGAAAGATTAGTTACTTGTAAGTTGTGCGCATTTTTTTTTTTTTTTTTTTTTTTACAATCGCTGGTTAGGTTCTTCTGGAGCGAGCCATGCTATTGTTTTCAACCCAAGTTTCTCTAAAAATGGGAAATTTAGCTCGTTGGGTTGACCAGAGCGGTAAAGACCTTCTTCGATCATGCCGAAATTCTAGAATATTGTAAGCCAGGTATACAAATACATAAGTACGTTTAATTACCACTGGAGGTATAAAATGCTGTGAGCTCATTTAGCTTATTTTCTATTTTTTGCAATTTAAAAGAGTTTATCAATTTTAATGCATTTGTAATCTTGACTATGGGATAAATATAGAAGTCACAATCCTTGATTTGTAGTGCATCCCAGTTTCGCAGTGGTAGGTTTGAATGAATAGCTACATCAAGCTTATGTGTTACTTTCTTCCTTTCTAAAAGGCTTTTCATTCAATATTCATACAAAGATATAATTATCTGTAGTTACATCGTTTTTCCTGAAAAAAAGGAAACGGGAACACTTACAATAGCTTGAATCACACAGTGCTCCTCCTCTTCTTGCCGTCCACAAAAATGGAGTAGAGACGGATTTTAACATGTTCGCATTTGTGATTGTCTTAGTGCATATAACCAAAGGGTAAGAGCATGCGCGACTATGAAGAAAAAAAAAAAAGGCAAACCTGCAGTTATTTGCAGTGTAATGCTCACGGTAGACATCGACGGCTTGAGTAACTAATACGCATTTATGAAAAGAGCCTCACTAATAGGGATTCATTAACATATAGCTTGCTTTGACGTTTATTTCGTTGAAGCATCTCGTTTCAAAAAGGTTGCAGTGAAAATTTGCCATGCACCAAGAATCAGCTTACAAAAGAATCCTTGTGAGCGCAGGGAATATTTTGTTATGCAAATCTACCTATCAGTCTCTTCTCATTTTGGCTTCAAAGAGCCCGTAAGCGACAATACCTATACTGAGCACACTATGTCACAAGTGCGGACCATCCAGCAACGATATTCTTCTATTATATAGCTTTGTGATATTCCCATCAAGATATAATCAGAACATCTGCACTAGGCTAACTTCGTCTGTTTACCTACTAAAGATGTACAGTAGAGGTAAAGCAATTAAAGTGCACTTTAATGGGACGATTTCGAAGTGTATCACGGTAGTAAAAAGAAAAGGTTGATTTTATGTCATCAAGATCATTCTGAAAGAGGTAAGGTTTCGTAATTTAAAAAAGCAAACAAACAGGAAGCTTAAAGTTGGGGAGGGGGACAGTGCGCAATTGCCTTTTATGTACAGGCTTGGCGTGAATGTTGCATAGTTTTTGAATGCAATAGGAGGATAAAAAATGTTAATAAACAATATTCACGTGATTGTCAAAATAAATAATTTGTGCCCCTATAGTCGTGGTATATATCTTTCTTTCTATTTATTATTATCGCCAGATCACCAGTTTATGGAAAATAGCAGGCGTAGACAAAGCCAACATCATTTACATAAAACACCATCACGTAGCGTGTCGCCTACAAGATCTTCACCTTATCATATTAACTTACCTGATAATTCAAACAATAGTACTACTCAAAGAGTAAGTCGATGGCAGCAACTCGTACTAGGAGCGAGTTCTGCTGCTGGTACAACGGCAGCCATTGTTAGCGACGAATCAATGAAGTGCCTTAAATACTGTTTGAGTTGGTTGAACTATGCAATACAGTACATTCAACAGCAAATATCACACCTGCAAAGCTATTTAGGAAGTAACTCCGCAATGTCTTTAGTGGTTGGAAGCCATAGTCAAAGCATATCAAATATAAAAAAAAATATAATCGAAATACTACGAAAAGTTGTTGATGTTGTATCGAAATATGCTGGTTCATCCCTGCCTACACAAGCAAAGCAGTCTGTACGAAACTTTATATTAAATTTACCTGGGAAATGGGTAATATACTAGTCCATCTACTAAATATGAACAATTGCCACTAACTTTTTTTTAATACAGACTTCAATCAATGATATCAAATCGGCTTCAACCTCACCTATGAGTTCACCTTTGATAAAAAACGGGTGCACGTCCAGCATAAGCTCGAATCGTAGTAATATTGACAAACATGAAGATACAGCTTATCGTTTGTTGAATTTTGGTGAAGAATCCATAGAAATGCTAAAATCAGTTTCAATTGTATTTTCAGATACAATAAGTAGAGCAGAGTTATGGATAGATCGAATAAAAGCCGTTCCCGGCATATCGAGAGAGAGACATGAGGACTATATCACACTACCTCCTATTCGATCATTGGATCTCGATATTATTTCAAAACCACCATTACTTTACCCTGATGCTAAACAATGATCAAAAACAGAAAAAAAAACAAAAAAAAAAAAACGTTGAATATAATAAACATACCGTTTCGTATCTACTTGGCATATATGTATTTATGATTGTACAGTTAGCGTGTTTGAGCGATGTATGGATTCGTTTTGCGTTAGGAGACATGGCACTCCTATAGAATTTATATTTCTGCTAGTTAAATATCTAAGAAAGAAAGCAGTGGTTGTTTTTATTCGTTGAAAACGATAGAAAGAACCACAACTGCTGACATTAATACCATCTCGCGTATTTGTATACTGAAATATTTTAACTTTATAATTTCTTTATTGCATACGAACTTATTTGAAAGGGGTGAGGGCTACTGTTGATTTTTGACCTTTCTTATGGTTTACTTCTCCGAATTGAGCAGGATTCGCATTGAAAGGTGTATTTCTTACAAAATTTTGTTAAGAAATAGAGGAAATGGTTCTGAAACTTACGAAGCGTACAAGTTGTAAAATTCAATTTCTTTGACATGTAAGAAGACAGATAAATATTATGTTTATTCTACAACTTTCTAGGTGTGAATTTTAAAGGTTCCTCAGAGTTCATCGCAATAATACCACCGATACGTCGAATAGGGGTAGGTCGTTTTCCACTGACAGTAGTAATATCATAGTTCTTTAAAAGACAAATTAGAGATAATTCGAGCTCTTTTACAGCAAAAAAGCGACCTGTAGAAATTATTAGTATCATTCAAAACTAACCCTTTACTGTGTTTACCTGGACATAAATGCTTGCCTAAGCCAAAAGTGACAAAATCTTTAGCTGGAGTTGTACTGGGTTTATTACGTGACATATCCGGGTCCATTTCTTCAATTGTAGCACGAGTTTTGTGATCTCCAAAACTGACTTGACGCAAGGTGCTTTCCACAGTTTGGCCCTCTGGAATTTGATACCCATTGTAAAATGTATAGTCTCTCATAGCTTTTTTACCGTTAGCTAACCTATCCACACTTTGACGGAGAGACTCGCGGATAAAATTGTTTAAAAATTGCATTTTTGTTAGTCCTTCATATGTAATAGGAGTTTCGCCGGGGAACACTTCTTTAATTTCTTTTAATAATCTTTCTTTCAAGTCAGGACGGGCAAGCAACCAATAAATTGCGAAACTTAGGTTCATTGAAGTTGTGTGTACTGATGCAAAAGCGAGTAATAAACAGGCGTGGCTTAATTGTATCTCGTCGTAGCAAAAAGGCTTACCATTTTCGTCAATTCCATTGTATTCAATCAAGCCTTGTAAAAAGTTTGGTTCTAAATTATGCTCTAACCCAGCTTCTTTTGCTTTCTCCATCTTTAAACGGCGCTCAAGTACAATTGGTGCAATGTGTTTTTCCATGACTGAGTGATGTTTCTTTAGTGATTGTAAATAAGGTAGGATGTAAGGGTGCAAAAATTTGGGAACGGCCAAGAAAACAAAGATATTAGAAGTGATATCACCAGTGAATTCAGCAAATGAACTGGTAACTTCCATGTTGGTGGCAACTTCGGGTCCAAGCAAAGTGGGAACACTTAAATAGGCAACATACTTTTGAAAGAATTTACTGGGTGCGTTGATGATTGTTGGTCCATCTTTATTTAAATGTTTTTCAGCAGCTATCTTTGCACCATTCAAAATTCCAGGAACATAAAAAGGCATTTTGGAGTTAGGGACAGCAATTTTTGCAACAAGTGGATTTACGCTCATGCCAATATCATGTAAAGTGAGTTTGTCAAAGGCATAGTGAAGATGTAGTACGTCTAATTATATTTTAGCCTCAGAATGTAGTGCATAATAATGTCATGTCATACCTTTCAAAATACCCTGTTCTAAAGACAAGTCATCGTGATCAGCTTTCAAAACTTCTTCTGCACATTTTCCACTTGCAATAGTAACAGTTTTTCCAAATAAATTCAAGTTGTAGAGTTCGCCGTACTTTCCATTGCAGTAGTCGATGAATTTATTGGGAAAAGTCATCAAGTACAAGCTATGCCCAAAAACTGGTAAACCAAATGGAACCATAGGAGGCAAATTGTATTTCTTTTGATATCTCGCTTTAATATAAGACAACAAATTATATATAGCAAAGAACGAGGCTGCACCTAAAAATATAACTTCATTTCTCGATAATCTACTATACAATTCTAGAATCGAGTGAAATGCTAGCGAATTCTGTACAAGCTGAATAGCGTTCTGAATAGGTGTTGAAGTTTTTAAAAAGTCCATTGTTGGCAAAGAAGAATTGTGGGGAAGAACGATAAAAAAAAAGAAAAAAAATGGCCACCTTTATATCTCCCCATATTCAGGAAGGTGGACCCGAACTCTATTCTGTTAATGTATCCGGTCAACTATATATTGTTTTTTTCAGTAGGAGTTTTCTTCATTGTCACGTCTGACAACAAACCTGAATCTTAGGAAATTTGGTGTAACCATCGATTTAATTCTTGTAGAAATGTCTTTGTTTATCTTTAATAAGAGGGCTTTTAGGTTTTACAGTTACTTGAGTCTTTTGGAGAAGAATATTGAAGATAACGAGAGCTGGTGTACTTGTTTATTAATCTCGTTTCAATTTAAACATAAGAGAGTTTCACTAGATAAAATTACTATAAAGCGAATTGGATATAATATATATTACTAATTTAAAATTTCTAACTTTTGTGGGGCGTTTGCTCACGTGGAGAATATAATTTGTACTAAGAGAGATTCAAACGGCATGTAGCTTATGACCATATACCTAGTACGAACAATTGTAGCACTTTTATTATTGTTATGATTATGGTATATGTATGCAAGAAACTGTACACATGAGACCCACAGGAAAAGGGCTGTTATGTAAGCGACATATCTGTATTAAAAAAAGCAAATTTTACCCTGTGATTAGGTGCACTTTTATTTTCATCTTTTCAAAGAACTACTGGTAGGAGGAGACGTTGATTTACTATTCATCATTGTTTCAAACTGTTTTCCTATTGCTTCTACACGACCTGTTTGCTTCCAAAAGATTTTATCGTAATCGCTCATATTTTCACGGGCTGCATGTTCTGGTACTGAAACAGATTTGGACCTAGGCTTTATAGCAGGAGGTATACGTTTTATGGAAGATGAGCTGCATTTCTGAGCAACGCTAGGTGATCGACTGGGTTTTGGTGGTGGCACTTTTGAGATTGGTCCTTTCATGATATCCGTATCTGACATGGTTTTTGAATGAAATATTTTTTTGTTTTTAGGCGGTAATGTAGGTGGTAAGTGACGAGGCTTTTGTGGTAGTGGAGGTGGTATTTTTTTAGAAATAGTAGGAGTATGACTGCCTTCAAATAGTTGACTATAATACTCTACCATACAATGAAATAAAGCTCTTCCAATGTTTAGTGTTGGTATAAATATGAGTGCTAAATTTGAAATTGACATTCTATTCTCGTGTTCGTTATCCGCCACTTTTTTCAAGTGTTTGCATAATAATTGTAATAAGCAAAAGTTGTAAATAGGTAGTTTAGAAGTAATTGATTTGACAGTTGTGAGTAAATCAGGCGATATAGGAGGTAATTCTGCACTTGATAGTGAGGTGTTTACATTAAGGCTATCTTCCATTGATTTCTTATCACCTTCTTTTGATAATTGAATAGATTTCAAGAATTGTTCAGTGTATTCATGTGCTAATTCATAAGGAATAATAGGTTCTGGTACTAAGTAAGTTAATGTTAGCATTATCATACGACTTTCTTTTGAATACACAGTTACATTCTCTCAAGTACATCTTTAGTAATGTTCCAACAGCGTGTGGGTCGGTTTTTGAGGTAAAGAAATCCATATCAGACCCTAAATACAGTGACTAACTCTTTCTTTTTTTCTCTCTGTCTCTCTCTCTCTCTTTGCCTCTATCCTTACTTACCTTTATCGAATATTGATCTTAATTTATTTACAGTAGAAGCACTTCCTGGTATTCTAAGTATAATTCGTTAAATAAAACTCTCTTTATTATACAAGTACAAACCTGTATATACCAACTTCGTGTACACCTATTAAAATAAAGTGAATATCATTGACAACATTCTTCTTTCATTTGCTTTACCAATATCATCTAAATACTCTATACATCTTCTAAATACTGCAGGCACTAAATCATCCCGATCGATCTTTGTTAAAGCAACTGCTACTTCGAGAGTCATTCCAAAAATAGAATTTTCAGACCTTGTTGTAGTAGCAGTAGTTTGTTGAGCTGGACAGTGTTCGTCTTAACATAAAGAACAATAAGCATATGCATACACAGAGAAAGAGAAAAGTTTTACCTGTTCTTTCTTTTTTCCATCTATCCACGGCTTCTTTTCCTTTCCTACTCCACTCTATACCTGTTTCTTTTGCTTTGTTTGAATACATTGCGCCACGTTGTTTCCATTCTGGTAATTTTTCTTGCATAGTAGCGTTAATTTCTAATGTCTTTTGTTCTACTTTTGAGCGTGTGTCTCGAACTAACTTGGCAAAAAATTGCTGTGTATTGTTGTTGTTATTGTGGGCATTGCTGGCACTGTTATTATATCGAGTATCGTCATATTGATCTGAATCTGACGAAAATGCAGACGACATTGTTGATTCAGAGCCTGTATCTGATAGATTAGAATAAGGTCGCATAATTATTTAGTTACAAGATGTTATAATACTAGAAAAAAAAAAAAAAAAAAAGAGATATCTATGATGCTTGGTTCCAAATTTTCATGTTTCGCGGAATTTCCTTCCCAAATGCATCATTTTGCTCAAATTTATAACACAGTAGAGAGTTTGTGCGCTAAATGAGGAGGAGCCCCCCATAACACCTCTTTTATTTGTAAGCAGAATACAGCCTTTTTTTTTTTATATTTCTATAAAACAAAGTATAGTCTTTCTCTTCATTAGGCGCATTATGTTGTTTATCTCAAATGCAGGATTTCTATATATAGATTTGAAATGACTGCTTACACAAAGAGAGCAACAAGGATAAAAGACTACTGATGCATGAATGATAATACCACCCAATCGTTAGTACTTGAAGTTATATGTGCAGAAAAGTTTTGATGAGCCATAAAACAGTAGCTGGAAAGTACAGATACACAGAGTGGATATCATACTTCTCTAAACCGGGCTGTTTATATACACTGGCATCTTTGTTTTAAAATGGTTCGATATTATTGCATATTAACAGTCCCTTTACTCCAATTACCAAATACTATCAACAAAGACCAAAGGAGTTTACTAAAAGCAAGAGGTTTTTTTTTTTTTGTCTGTCAAATGGTAAATAAATAATGTAATGAAACACTTCTCAAAACTAAGTAGTTACGGCATATAAGAATGTCTTTAAAGTCGATTAGTAGTTGCAATAACACGCCCAGAAGAAGGGGATTAACGCTATTTGTAGCATATGCACGTGTTGATGCAAGCGGTTATACTCTGTTGACAGGCCAGCATGATATTCATTTTTAATGCATCTAAATGACACTATTCAGCTAAATACGTGCTCCAATCAATTCTGCTTGTATAAGTAATCAAATGCTTGATTTATATGCCTAACCATCAAAGTGAAATTGTTTATATTGCAATTTAACAGCTAGTCTTGTAACTCACTTGGTTGATGATACATAACACGGTCAGCACTATGTCGTGATACTGTAAAGTTTATTCTATATCTTTGGGTATATATAATTATCAGCGCATGTTGAACTTCTAGTCAACTTATGGTAGTAATTGTTTTCTAGCTCCCCACACAGCAATAGGCTTTAATTTCCAGCAGTGCACTTTGCTATATTTAACCATGGAACAGTAGTGTATAGTTTACAGCTATTATACTAATTGATATATTGCAAAACGATAAGCGAAAGTTGAGATACATTGCTTTGCGCGACACATGCCACTAAATAGATGTTAAATATGCTCCACAGTTCTTTCTGGTTTGTATATATGTAATTTACTACTATTCGTTTTCTTATAAGCTATAAGAGAGCCGGGAATTTTTTCTAGAGCCAATACATGCACTCAAAATGAATGCTAATTTCCGTCAAGTGTGAGCAGCTAAAAAGACTATGGTAAACTTGATTTTAAAGTACATGAAAATAGAAAGAACAGAATAAAGACGCGTAAGGTACTGTATTGTAGAACGAAAGTGAATAGAAACTGTTAGCGTGTAACTTAAATTTCTGTGGACAAAAACCAGCAATTCCTGTAGTTTTATTCTGTTCACACTCGTGATTTCACCGACCGTATTTTTTCAAAACGCCAACTGCATATGCCTTAATCAAAAAAAATTAAACAGTCCCTTTGTAATAAAGTCATTTTTCTTGCCTTGCTCTCTCTTTCCTCTTTCCTCTGTCTTCCCTCTCTTTCTTTTGTGTTTTTTTTTTTTTTTTTTTTTTTTTTTTTTTTTTTTTTCTCTTTAGTAGATGAATATTCATTTTGCTCTCTATAAATTTTAAGTCTTATTCTTTATCGA
>JNEK01000925.1:0-27821 GCA_000697295.1 Mucor indicus B7402 | reverse complement strand
TTTTTTTTTTTTTTTTTTTTTTTTTTGGAAATCATGCATTGGTATTCAATGACACTTGTAGGTCGCTACTATTTCTGCTAATGGTGATAAGCACGTCGGTAACATGATTGCTCAAGCTATGGAACGTGTCGGTAAGGAAGGCGTGATCACTGTCAAGGCAGGAAAGACCATTGAAGACGAGTTAGAAGTGACTGAAGGTATGCGTTTCGACCGTGGTTTCATCTCTCCTTATTTCATCACCGACACCAAAACACACAAGGTTGAATTTGAAAACCCTTTAGTCTTACTTTCTGAAAAGAAAATCTCCTTGCTCCAAGACGTCTTACCTGCTCTTGAAGCTGCTGCTAATCAACGTCGTCCTCTCTTGATTGTCGCTGAAGATGTTGATGGTGAAGCACTCGCTGCTTGTATCTTGAACAAGTTACGTGGTCAACTTCAAGTTGCTGCCGTTAAGGCTCCTGGGTTTGGTGATAACCGTAAATCCATCTTGGGCGATCTTGCTGTACTCACTCACGGTACCGTCTTTTCCGATGAATTGGATGTCAAGTTGGAAAATGCTCAACCTCAATTCTTTGGTACCACTGGCTCTGTCACCATCACCAAGGAAGATACTGTTTTATTGAATGGTGCTGGTTCCAAGGACGCCATTGCTCAACGTTGTGAACAAATCCGCGGCGTTATTGAAGATCCCAGCACTTCTGACTACGAAAAGGAAAAACTCCAAGAACGTCTTGCTAAGCTCTCAGGTGGTGTGGCTGTAATCAAGGTCGGCGGCGCTTCTGAAGTCGAAGTCGGTGAAAAGAAGGATCGTTTCGATGATGCTCTTTGTGCTACTCGTGCTGCTGTTGAAGAAGGTATCGTCCCCGGTGGTGGCGTTGCTCTTTTGAAGGCAGCCAACTCTCTCAAGGACTTGAAAGGTGCTAATTTTGACCAACAGTTAGGTATTAATATCATTCGCCAAGCCGTTCAACGTCCTTGTCGCACTATTGTCGATAATGCTGGTGGTGAAGGTTCAGTTGTTGCTGGTAAGATTTTGGAAGATAATTCTGGTAATCTTAACTTTGGTTATGATGCCTCCACAAATGAATACTGTGATATGATTGAGCGTGGTATCATTGATCCTACCAAGGTTGTTCGCACTGCTCTCGTTGATGCCGCTGGTGTTGCTTCTCTTTTAACTACCACTGAATGCATGATTGTAGATGCACCTAAGCCTGACGCACCTGCTATGCCTGGTATGCCTGGTATGGGTGGTATGGGCGGTATGATGTAAATAACTTTTTAGAAATATTGTTTGTAAGGCGTCCCTTTCTGTGTTTGTTTTTTCTGCATAATTAAAAAATAAAATGGTTACTCGAAATGGTGGTTTGTGTGACAATTTTCTAAAATAAAGATTGATGGATGACAAAATGTGAGTAATATACTCAAATGGAGGGCTGTGATTTTGACAGGTGTACAGAATTTGAGTGAAAAGGGAAATAGTTAAAATTGTTGTTTATAGAGTGTACGACCATAGTCAATGAACCATAAATGACTGATGAATTCAAAAAAGCTATTTTACTGACAAAAATAGCTCTAATTTATTAATTCATGGACTTTATCAATATTATATATACTTGGCCAGGCCATTGCAAATTTTTGTTATTATCCAATTGTCTATATACAGTGCTTTCAGTTTTAGAAACAAGCAATTATTGCATTTAATATGCATTGAGCTACAACAGTGTTCCTAGCTCTGCTTTCAGATTTAATGTGTCCTTTGAAATCGCTATACTAAGATCTGTCATGTCTATCGATATTTTTTGTGGTTTGAGGAATTGTGCTTTTGATATAGTTAGCTAACATTCGAACAAGCACAGGAACTAATACTCTTAGACATATTCAACTCTTTGTAAGGGACTACAATTAACTTTGTTTATTTACATTTTCAGATACATTTAAGGCTGTTTAATGAAGATATGTCATTCATATCCTTTCTTTGGAATCACGTAATTGTATGTTTATCCTAGATTTTTTTGTTTTCAGGTAGATTTACTTGAGAGTAATATATAGAAAATACAGCAAATGAATATATTGCTCTACTTGGAGGACGTTAACTTTATAGTCAAGCTTAGTTTAATGATTAGGTGCGCTACTAGCAAAGACTTGGTCGTACTTTTCGCATATATGCTTTATCGCTTTTTTATGTTTGCATTGAGGTAAAAAGCAGTAGCAATCCATGAATAAGCCACTTTCGTGAAGAAGGTTGGTATCTCTTTCGATAAGAGGGTCATTGGGGCTACTGTGTACAAGGACGAATTCTTTATCAACCAAAGATCTTTCTTGCAGTCGATGTACCATTAGTTGAAGTAAGCGTACTCGAACGTGAAACTAAACGTCCTGCTTAGATTTACGGGCATACCTAATTATAATATACCCCCTCTTTCTTAAATATGTCTATAAATAATACTCAAGCAAGCCTCCATTACGATAAATAACTAGCACCTGCAATACGCAATCGTTAATTCTTTGACCTCTATCATGGTTTGCATTGAAAGAGGCACTTCTTTGAAAAATTGCGCCAATTCAAAATATGTGACTGTTTTTACGTCTTAAAGTAAGAGGGCATTGGATACACCGTAAATTTACTGCAACAGTTTGGTGAAATTGAGAGATGCGTATTTTAAGCCCAGTAGCTAGTTTTTCTGTGTAGTACAGGGAAGTCAACTCCCGCTTAGCCCTCCGTCTCTCCTCACTCTCTCCACTCGCTCTTTTTCTAAATACTGCTCTCCCCACCCCTGCGCCTTTCGGCAAGTTAAAATGATTTTTTTTTTGTTTCATCATCTCCTAGTGTGTGTGTGTGTGTGTGTGTGTGTGTGTGTGTGTGTGTGTGTGTGTAGAATACATATATATATATATATAATATGTGTGTAAATTATTTCCCGCTTTGTGCAAAATGTTTGAAGAGCTGTTTGTACAACCCAAAATAATAATAAATAAATATTTTATTTATTTTTTTTTTCTTTTTTTCTCTTTCTCTTTTCCTCCTTCTTGTATTTATATATAGAATTATGGCCGAGACTTTTCATGGATATATCGAAACAACACAAGATGTATTACTTATTTTTGAAGGTTGCAGAAGAGGTTTAATACCTAGAGTATGCAGAAGATTACAAGAAAAGGAAAGAAGAATGATTAGATCTGGTTCAGTCTTTGTATTTGATGAAAGAGAATCAGGTAATTTTCTTTATATATTTTGACAAAAAAAAAAAAGGGGAGGGATATGCGTGTTACTAAGAAGAAATACACAAAAAAAAAAGAGCGCCCGCGGGGGGGGGGTCGTTGTTGTTGTGGATGGGGGCGACGAGAGAAACGGAATTCGAAAGCTCAGGTTCGATAAGGGATTTTTTTGGGCGCGGTATTGCAAAATAAAAAACGAAACATGATACTAAAAAAAAAAAAAAATAAAATAAAAAAAAATTATTCGTTTAGGTATTAAACGATGGACAGATGGTCTTGTTTGGAGCCCTTCACGTATTCTTGGTAATTTCTTGATTTATCGTGAACTTGACAAAAGAGTCCCCGGTGACAAAAAATTGTCGATTTCTAGTGCATCCAGCAGCAATGATGCTAGACAACGTAGTTACAGTGCAGATCAATCAGTCATTACACCTAGTGTCTCAACTGATAGAAACCGTGAACGTAGACTAGTTGGAAGTCTTTCAGATTCTTACCGCTTCCGTAAAGATGGTTTGATTAAGAAAACGATGTCTATTGTTGTAAATGGTGTTCACCAACATTTGATTTCTTACTACTTACCAAATGATATTATTGAAAACAAATTACGCACACCTTCATCAGTTCCAGAGTTGGCCAGTCTTGAAATTTCTCCAGACTTACTAGTGAAGCAAAACTTTAGAATACCACCCATGGTTGAACCACCTTTTGATCAAAACGATCCTGCTTTAACTATGAGCTCTATGGATACTACACTAACCAACTCATATTCAAGTAAGTCATTCAATATAAAACAAGAAAACCCATATACTTACTCTATTTGAAAAAAGCTGATAGACGTATGCACCCATTCCGAAGTATGTCTATGGGCTCACTTCGTACTACAAACCATTACGCGCCAAACCCGAATACAGGACGTGCAGATATGAATAATCCATTAATGTACCCAACTTCGACGTTTCCTCAGCGTTTGGATAACACCAACAATAAATTGACATATAACACAACAACACCAACTAATACAAATAATTTATCTGCTTATTACGGCAATCAGCCTATGCCAATGTATAATAGTAACAACAACCCCACGAATAATGGTTTTCCCCCTTTGCCTTCACCTTCTAGCATGACTTCTGCACCCAATACACCCATGTTATCTCCTGTCCGTCAATCGTTTCCTCAACAGTCTCAAAACAGACATTATTCTATTTCTTCAACTTCTTCTAATTCCATGAGGTATAACAACAACCGTGCTAGTTTTGATATGGAGACTATAGAGAATAACAACACAAATAATACGTATAGAATGCAAAATTCAGTTCACCCACACATGATGCCAGAAGTAAATATTTACAACAATAACAACGCTAATACTAATAACAATAATAATAACGATTCAAGATTAAAGACAGAGATATCCACAACTAATACTAACTCAAATGATTTTACACCTAGTCCAAATATTGGGCAATTATTAAACCCTGTTCACCCACTAAACACACAAATTAAACAAGAGCAACAACAACAACAACAACAACAACAGCAACAACAACAATTCTTTATGAATAGTAACAACTATGCTGATTATAACAATAATAACACAAATAATGGTAATGGTGGTGGCGGTAGTGGCAGTAATCATAACAGTCGACCTGGCTCATTTGATGGATCCAAATTACCCTCAGTTCAAGAGAACGAAAACACGACGAATGCAGCTACTAATTCTACCAACAACAATAGCAACTTTTATGGTGGAAACTATTATGTTCAAAGAACGCAACAACAGCAACAACCCTTAACAAATACCCATTCAATTTCTGTAAATCATTTGAACCCAATGTACCAAAATGGTATCACTTTTCCTCAATCTTCTTCTTCTGCAAAATATGATGATAGCACAGATCCTGTCATGGAACCTTTTATGTTGAAATAATTATTGTAGTTTATTTTTTTTTTTTTTTTTATTTATAAAAAACAAACAAACAAAAGCCAAATAAAAAAAGCAAATATAACCTAAAAGTTATGGTGCGCCCTGAGGTCCTTCCTGCAAAAAAGCAATGACGGGAAATGTTCCGGATATTGAGTCGCCGCATAAAGGCGCTACCTTTCTATAAATAATATTCTGTTTAAAGCATAATCTTCATCACAAAAAAAAAAAAAAAAAAAAAAAACCAAAGGTTAAAGAGCCCGCCACTATACTTACTCAGAACCAGTATCGCCTTGGGTGCTTTCTTAAGTAAAAAAAAAAAAAAAAAAAAAAAAAAGGTAGTTTAATCAGCCCAGCCTTATTGGAAACAGGTCGTAGCATCACCTACATATCAAATAATCAATGGAGGTTACAATTTGAGTGCCACTCAAACAACGAGTACTCTTATTTAAAGAAGGGGACCCGAATTTAGTTGAAGAATTTCATCTTGGATAAATGGAGACAGCAACAGCCATGCCCGTTACTCTTTAAAGATCGCATATCTGAATATAAATCTCGTCATGTTTGTTTGTGTTTTGTTACAATATTACATTGGTACAACAGCACTAAAAAAGGAGCTAATAAATAATTAAATCTTTTGTTTGTTATTTTCTATATCATGCGTTCTTTTATTTAAGTTTCATTGTTTGTATTCTAGAAACCGTAAGAAACAATGAAAAAAACGTTACTGGAATGTCTTCCTTTTTTGCTAATGAGAGAATGAATCGCATTTTGAATTTTTAGTTACGCATGGTTACGCACTACTACTCACTGTTGAAATGTTTAAGATATCTAATAATAATCTAATATAGTACCACTCATAAACATATGGGCATATCTGATTCTGCAAACACTTTGCAACTGCCAACAAATTTTACAGGTATGACTGTGATGTAGCACAACATTTTTCTTTTTTCTGTAATATCTATGAACAATTTAAGTGGCGTTTCTAGATGGATGCTGTGACATTGCTCTATCAATTACATCACTATTGTGCTGAGCCTCTGGTTAGTTAACTAATGGACGAGTGATGATACCCAGTAAAATACTTTTGTAGAAAAGAAAACCAGCTTAATTGTCACTATAGTGATTCGTCTTCTTAAGCGTAGTATAAAACAGGAAACAAATAAGATATTGAGAATTCGCAAGAGCTTCATAATACTGGAAACCGTATGTATACGTTCTATTAGTAGTCTTTTGTAGTATACATATACTACTTATTTGTATCAATAGATAGTTTAACATTTCTGTGTTAATATCCTTTTTTAAAATGCTAGTTCCTGAATTATAGTGTTAAATGTGCAAGTTTCTTTAAATAATTTCCCAATTAGTTAATGCATATTAGCGTAAGATGTTGTGTATCTTGGAAGACACCCTACTCTTGAAAATGAGATAAATGTGGATATAGAAACCTGCCTTCCAACTAGATGAGTAGCTATGTTTTTTAGCCTCGTTGAATAGCTACATCTCAAATCAGCACTAGTTTTGAGATTTCTTTATTAATAGCGAGTATGCTATTTTAATTGAACTCGCATTGCGTTACATAAAAGGAATGATTGCAATTCCACTTTGGTGACTTGAGAGACGTATCACTTACAACCTAAAAGCTATTTATGTCTATTTTTATGTTTGCGAGAATTGGACACGAGATTTTGAAGCATTTTAAACTAGAGTACATTTCATGAACTGCGAGTACAATAACACAGTTAATTTCTCATCAGGCCGACCTCGAATTTAGTGATTGCATTCTTAGGATCCGCAGGAAACATAAACTTCAAGAGGCATACACGCCATGTTGTGTCCAATGAAGTTGCATTTGTTTTCTCTAATCTAATGCTTCCCCCAAGTGACAATAGGGCAACTTTAAATAACGCAGTAGTTATTCGACAGCTGTTTAATTATTATCTCAATTCGTTGGAATATACCTACATGATACAGGGTTTCTCGCTGCTTGTAATATGGATCTTTCGTCGTTCAGCAATCATATCGGTAATCTTGCCTGCTAAATAAAAATGGGTAGACTTATAAAAGAAAAAGAAATCTTCGATTGCTGCTTATCATGGAGCAATAATACGCACCCCGTTAGCTGATAAGAGTTGTGGATGCAGATGAGATGATGCTATACTACAACAAGCCGCAAAGACTTACAGTCACTTTTTTTTTTTCGAAAATTTTTTTCATGTGGAAAAGTATAAATTGTTTGAATTTTCACTCTTTAACCAAGACTTTTTCTTTAATCTTTTTTAGCGCATAAGGTAAACAGTAGTAAAAATACATTCTTGTGTTTGTATGTGTATATTATCGTGATGAATGCTTTGCCGCCCCAGGCGGAAATGTTACGTGTCGATAAAACATGCAGCTCTACCCTTTAACTGAGTATACACATACAAATACAAAAGTAAACACATGTATTATCAAAACCTTTACTAAACAACTTTAAATCTTTAGGTAAATATATCAAGTTTTTTGCTTTTGTATTCTCTGGCCGAAAGAACCGCTATTGGTAAGTTTCTGCTTTAGTAATTTATAAAACTGAAAATTGAAAGTGTTGCTTACTCAACTGATGAGCAAAATACATTCCATGCTAACACGGAGCTCTTACATGACCGAAAACGTGTTATTTTTTATCTGACTCAACTTTCATTTTTCACGTTTTATATTTTGCGAGATATCAATTTTGTTAAGCATGGTCTAACTTTTACTTTTATCTAGGTCTTGAACCGATAGTTTTTTCTGTACCCTAGTATTTTATAATAAAAACAAATTGATTTTAACGAAAACCCCTTTGATCTTTTCTTTTGTCTTTTATAAATAAACATAATCCTGAGACCCGAATGAGTACAAACACAATAACAAGGATCAAGCCTTGACCTACCTGTTTCCTTAGCTCATAAAAACTGGCATACGCCATGCTTAATTGCTATGAACAAGTGCACCCTAAAGAGACTATGCTGGTTGCTAGAATAATTCTTGAACTGGAGCAGCCTTATAGTTAATGTCTTAACAGGCCGCCTATTGCTACACTCCCACTTGAAAGTTAGGTGTTGGTTTCTTCGAATTTTGTAATGCGTAGGAAAACACGACGCATTCGAAAAGCATGCAGACTATTATTTACATTCTAGTATTTGAAAGCTACTATTCATACCCCTGTCAATTTGTACGGCGTAGATTTGAACGAGCAAACATACAGCTTTTTTTGGTTATTTGTTGAGTAAAACAAGACGATAAACTCTGCAATAATAAAAAAAAACGCGTTTAATGTGTAGCTCTATATCAAGTACTTGTATCTTATTAAAAAACTACCTTATCGCATTAATTTAATTGATGGAATATGACAAACACGCTTTCGCTCTTACGTATCAGAAAAGACGGCACCTTTTCCCTACAACTTTTATGACTTTATACAGACCTCACACTAATTCCCGTCTCTTTTTATTTTGAAATACGCGATTCACATCGTTCTTATTGTATTACACGTCTTTCAATGGCAAACATGAAGCAAAAAAAAAAAAAAAAAAGACAGTCAAATCTGTTTTCCTAATAAGGAAGCTGCGAGTTCTGCACACACTGGTCGCTATGGTTGTGATCATTCCTCCGTATTTAACACTCAATCGATTGAACTTGTAAGACATCCTTTTTTTTTCTTTGTTCGCCGCATATTTTTTTTTTTTTTTCACTTCTCCTAAATAATATTATCTATTAGATAGGACCATCTAAACTAATTATAACTTTGATCTTGTCAGTTAAACTTTATAGCATAAAAAGGTACGATCCGTTTTTACAATGTTTGATATACGTTCGATAAATGAAGATAAGCCACTCATCCTTTCTATCATCATTACTATTTTATAATCAACGTTATACAGTTTATAGAAAAGATCCAACAAACAAACATTTACAGAAAGAAATAATGCCTTTACTTAAACGCAAACGAGTTGATCCAGTCGCTCCACCACCTTACGACCCTTCTAGCAAAGAATCTAGAGAGAGTACTGTCTGGTATTGTCCTTTGTCAAAAGAAATATTCACAGATTACTCGTAAGAATGACCATGGCGCGTAAGAGCGCGTCTATCTTCTATTTCATTACGCGTATATCCATTTAACCACCCTCTTTTTTTTTTTTTTTCTTGCAGTGAATATCTTAAGCGAACTCAACTTTATAAAAAACGCATCTGGCAGTGTGAATCCACAGGAAAATCTAATTTGACCTATTATGAAGCTTTAGAAAGTGAAAAGATAGAGAAAGAAAAAGTACAAGATAAATTACCTGAACAACTTCAAAGAAGCGTATTGCTTCATATTCAATTCCGTAAGCGACCCTTGAAGATATATATATATATATTTTTGTTTTTTACTCATTGTTTACTCAGAAACGGCACGTTTGGATGCTGTGGTCGATAACGCATATCAACAGTTCGTTAGTAGATATGTGGAAGGTGAGGTTTTATACTATGTCGGTGATGACAAGAAAACGTAACATATCAAGTTAAACAGGAGAGAAAACAACCTTTAGAGATTGATTTGAAATTCTGTTATATTATAGATATACAGTAAAAGTGTTGGAAGCCAATGTAAAGCCTGAAGATGAGAGCTCGCCCAACACAGAATATTACAAAATTCAATTCATGCTCAAGAACACAGACATTGTTGATAAAAAGAAAGGCGATAAAATTGTTCCTGGTGAAAGATTAAAGTAAATCTCTCATTTCTTTATTTTAAATCTAAATAGCCAACACTATTAACTTAGGCGTGAACGTTTTGCTTTCTCAAAGAATTTCTTGAAAAAATTTGTCAAAGAATATACAACCAAAGATACATACATCGGTGCACCTTGGATCGTTTCTGTAAGAAAACAAAAACCTTATCACCAATCCCTTTCCTTCTGTATTCATTGGGATTATTTATAGGACTTAGCCGCAGAAAGGTTTAACATCGAAACCAAACTCCCCAGAAATTTACAAGAAGCTAAAGACGCCGCGTATGCAAAGTCCCGTAAGAAGCGAAGCGAAGCCGTTGCAATTGCAGCTGCAGCTATTGCCGAAGCAGAAGGAGGCGATATCAACGACAAACCTCTCATGATTGACGCACGCAAGATCGAAAGCACACTCAAGTACCCCATGGAAGATTTAAACGTTCCAGCTTACCGAAGAAGTCCTTCTGGCTCCGGTCTCATTACTGACATGACACCAGGCACCTCAGGCGCAAACAAAGAAGTTCAGAACCCTACAGGCGATTTGCCACCACGCCCTCAACCCAGCCAACAAAATACAATCCCCCGTGAATGTTTCGGCTCATTTTTAATGGTGTGGTCGTTTTTAAGTGTGTTTTCGCAACCCCTCAAGCTTTCGCCCTTTACGATAGATGATTTTGAAAATGCATTGCGTTACCACTCGCATTGTACGATTATGACCGAAGCTAATGTTGCACTTTTAAACGCTATCATCAAGCAAAGAGATCGATTGAAGAAGGAAAGTTTGGGACATGGATCCATGGCGAGAGAAGCTGCTATGTCGCTGTATGGTACAGGGTATCAAGCTTCTGGCGTTACTTTACCATTGCCTGCACACCATATGTTGCAGCAAGATAGTCAGTACAATAGTGAAGATGAGGATGTTGAAAATGTATGGAAGGCACGTCCTTTAACCAAAAAAAGAGTCTCAAACGTTGAAAGAGGGTGCGGTAGTTTGGAAGTAGAAAATGTTGGTTTTAATTGGGACCATGGTACTGTAGATACTGAAGAAGAACGTGTTGGTTGGGAGGACATCTTGATCGGCTTTATTAACCAGGTACACACACACATATATATATATATATGCAGACCGATCAACATATGTATTTATCTATTTATATTGTAGCTTGCGCCCATTGAATGGATCGATGATATTGACAGAATTTTGAACCGTTTAGTGCCCACTAATTCTTCAACTTTCGAAGATCGCGAAGAAGCTTACATTTCTTTGAGTCTTCAAGATAAGATCAAGATTTTCGAACTCTTGATTAGTGTAGCGAACGAATCCTATGTGATCAAGTAAGCTATACAAGCACCTAGTGGTGAATTCACACTAACGATATGATGTAGGTCATATATGTTTGAATGTCAAGATCAAATGACCGAACTTCGTAAAGAAAAAATCGACATGAGCCGTGATCGCAAAAGAATGTAATTAACCCGTATCACTTTTTTTTTGTTGTACAAATACTAAAGAAGTTTTCTAGTACTGCTGAAAGACAAGAGTTGGATGATAAAGTAAACGAGAGTAATGCCAACACACCAGAGTTGCATGAGTCTGACTCAAGTGACGGAGAGGATTCTAACGGAAGTGAAGACGAAGATAAAGATTTGTAAGAAAGAAAGCATTCTAATCAAAATATAGGATAATCTAACACATTTTCTTTAGGTTGAAAGCACAGCGTCAAGTAGCTCATAACAATCGTCATGAATCTAGACAAGAAATCTTAAAGCGCCGTCAATTGGAGAGAGAAGAAAGAGAAGCGAAACGACTCAAGTTGCACCACCTCCAGCGTGAAGAAGCTCGTATTAAAAATAAAGAGAACAAGAAGCGCAACGAGTTACGTAAGCGATTAGATACGGAGGAACAATCTTTACACAAGAGAGAGGAGCAAATTGAGCGAGATATGCGTAAATTTAATAACCATCGTATTAAACCGCTTGGGAGAGATAAGTTCTACAACAGATATTACTATTTGGATGATATTGGAGGTACACTGCTTCATGGATCAGGTCGATTATACGTTCAAAGCCCAAGTGACACAGATATTATGATTTTGATGGAGCGAGATTCTATCGAATCCATCGATAGAAGTGTATCTCTGCCATGCGGGCGTGGAGGAGGCGTACGTTTTGTTACTCAATTATTGGAGGCGCAAGGTTTAAATACGGAGGCAGAGTTCTTCAAGAAAAGAGTAGAAAAATTGAAACAAGGAGACACTAGTCCCGAAGAATGGTGGCAATCGTATGATGATCCCGAAGACGTAAGCCCACTCTTTTTTTTTTTTTTTGCACATGTTAATTGAGAACTAATCGTTTCGATTAGTTGCAAGCATTAATAGATTGGTTAAACCCTAAAGGTATAAGAGAGTTTAGATTGAAGCGAGAATTAGAAAAGCAGTATCAAAATATAGTAAATGGCATGAAAAAGCGCGTCAATGTAAGTTTAAAAAGACTAGAAAAAAACACAGTGTTAACCTTACTGAATAATAGGACCAAAATTCGCTTAACAAGCTTGAGGCAACTCGTCGTAATACTAGAAGTAAAGTCATTGCTAACTTCCCTCCTGGCTCGTGGCTGGCATATACAAACAAATTGGCCGATATTTAGTTGAAAGACAGTAGCGCATGTTGCTATCAACATTAATTTAATAAACGCTTACAGCTTCTTATTTTGTACACTTAATTAAGTTGAAAAAAAAAAAAAAAGGCAACGAGTACTTTAGTTTTAGACAATTCTGAGAATTAGCTTTATTTTTTGATTAGTGATTGGAAAGCATTCTTAAAAGAATGACCATTTGGCTATTTAATCCCAACCAGAGGAGGCAGGAGCGGCGGAAACATCTTCAGCCCAGTCACCTCCACTGGCTTCAGCATCAGCAGACCAATCGCCAGAGGCAGCACCAAAGGCGGCAGGACCATCAGCAGCAGCGCCTTCAATGGTCCAGTCACCTTCTTCAGTAGTGGCACCCCATTCAACAGGACCTTCTTCGACATTAGCTTCAAGCTCATTCTCCTTTTCAACTTCCTCAGGGTCACGGTAGAAGAACATATCGACCATGACATCCCAAGGAGAGCTGTAGTCTAAAGAACCACGGAGACGGAGGACGGCACGAGCCAACAACCAGTAAATCAAACCGATAGCGTGTTTACCCTTGTTGTTAGTGGGAATGACGACATCAACAAACTTGAGGACAGCATCTGTATCAGCAAGAGAGATAACAGGAACATTGACATAAGAAGCTTCAAGAATAGCTTGGAAGTCAGAACGGGGATCAGTAGCAATGACCAAACGAGGTTCACGGTAAGAACGAGTGATATAATTGGTCATGGTACCGGGGGTGTAACGACCAACGATGGCTTCAGCGCCAATGTATCTGGCAAACTTTAAAGCAGCACGATGACCGTAAGGACGAGCAGAGACAACGATGATATCTTGAGGGTTTTCAATAGAGGCAATAACACGAGCAGCCAAAATGAGTTTTTCCCAAGTCTTGCCAAGATTGATCAAATGAATACCATCACTACGACGTTTGAAAACATAAGGATTCATACGAACGTTAAGATTCTTGGAGCCAATGTGACATTGAGCGGCCAAGAGAAGTTGAATATCTTCTTCAGTAGGGTTCAAGACTATAGAAAGAGTTAAAATGAGATGAGGCTGTCAAGACAAGAGATCACTTACTTGCAGGAACACGAGACATTTTTTATTTTTCAAACGGACGGCTATCTTTAGTTTTCTGACAAAAGTTAAGGAGCAGAAGGATGTTATATGGAAAGGCCAAATAAGTCCAGGTGAAAAAGAAAGGGAGGTTATATCAATTCAGCGCCTTCAAAGCTAAAAAAAAAAAAAAAAAAACTTTTTCACGATTTACACTCCGCGTCCTTTTTTTTATAACGCCACATCCTTTTTTAACTATAAAAAGATGGGAGGCTTATACCGTTGTTTGTTTTGATTGTTATTACTTGGCAAATACATCAAGGTAAACGTGGTTGTTATTGAAGTGATGAGCTAAAAGACATGTATTTTAAAGCAAACCCAATCGCGTAGTTTCAAATTCATTAGGATACATTCAATCGGCGGGGAAAGTAGTGGCATGAATGATAGATATCTGATGGTGGCATTGTAGAGATAAAGAGGTGTAATACATGATTCAAGCAACGGTATAGTAGAAGGGTTAAGTTTATTACAGAAAAAAAAATAAATAGAATTATACACTTTTAAAGCTACTGGTCCTGACATGGCCTTTATAGTACAGAGTAATTCCAAACGAATTGCATAAAGATAGTGGAGTAACCTTTACCTAGCAGAAGTTCCGCTTAAAAAGCTAATCTTGGAACGAGCAGGTCTAGAGTTTCTTGCTGTACTTGCTGTTCACAACCCACTATTTCTTGGTAAACATAACACTAGTAAAAATCAAGATAAGGGTGTATGGCTGCCCTGCCTTTTTCTTACATAGGAATCCTAAACGCTATACTGATATAATACGCGTTGAGACGCGACTGGCAGTTACGGCTACATTGTGCTTCAGGAAATGAATTATTGAAATGACCGCTGTTTCACTTTTATTTAAAAATAGTAGTTAATCTTCGATTATACATTAACTGAAACTGACCAATAAATAGAAGCGAGGCGTATGATCAGTCTAAACTATATTGTAATGTTTATTATGATACAAATAGCAGTAAAAGCAACACAAAGGATGCTTTAGAGTACAGTATTGAAAAGCATCTAGTATATACTTTTATATGTGTATAAAGGTTATTTATTTAAAACCAACAAAAAAAAAAGTGTGAATCAGCTATTTTTTTTTTTTTTTCATGAGGAGTTTTTTCTGACATTTTTTTTTTTTTTCTCTGTCTTCTTTTTTTTTTTTTTTTACATAAACAATAAAACTAATGAAATTTTGTTGGTCTTGGTTAAGACACCGTCAAGCACATAACAACGGTAGCGAGGATAACGACCATGAATCTACTAGAAGAGACAGCCTCTACGAAGAACTACGTCGAAGAACTACATCGATTCACAGTCTCTCCCGCCAAGACACCGATACCAGATCAATTGGGTCTCGGCAGCATTCTTTACGCCGAGTAGAATCAACTGTCAAACTAAGAAAAATCTCCTCTGGTGGACGCCGAGTCTTTGTCAATTTACCCCTACCCAAATTCGTTTATTCAAAGAAAGGCAAACCTCCAACTTATGCAACAAACAAAATAAGAACTTCAAAATACACTGTACTCACATTTATACCAAAGAATCTCTTCGAACAGTTTCGCAGGCCTGCAAACATGTATTTTTTAATTATGGCTGTCATCCAAATGTTGCCAGTTTTTCAGCTTAATTCACCTGCTTTAACACTTCTACCCATCTGTACAGTGGTCGTTATATCAGCACTCAAAGATGGATTTGAAGATTTCCAAAGACACAAAGTAGATGAACAATACAACCAGAACATTACGCATACTTTACATGGCTACGAAAATACAAATTATCCTGAACCAATACACAAAAGCGGCTTATTAGCCTGGTTTTCATCAAACACCCAACAAAATATCAAAAATCCTCCGCCGGTCATGGACGAACCACAAGAGCTGAATGAAAAAGGAGACGTAATACACCAAGAAAACTTCAATTCTCAAAAGACAGACAAGTCAGACGTATTCGAGAAATCGCTATCCAAAGACGTCCGTGTTGGTGATTTTATTTTATTACGTAATGGAGACAGCTTACCTGCAGATGCTGTGCTGCTGTCGACTTCAGATAAAGAAGGGGTTTGTTTTGTCGAAACAAAAGATTTGGATGGCGAAACGAATTTGAAGCCACGAAATAGCATACGAGACCTTAGTCATATTCAATCAGGCGCAGACTGCTTGAACGATTGTCATTTTTACATAGAGGCAGGTGAGCCCAGCCCAGACCTTTACAGTTTTCAAGGGACATTGGTGGTGCTTGAAAAGTCGTCTGACGATGGAGAGAAGTTTGTGGAAAAGAACAAGACACCTGTTGAGATAGAGAACCTTTTGTTACGTGGGCATGTGGTACGGAATACGAAATGGGCCATTGCTGTTGTGGTTTTTACAGGTACTGATACAAAAATTATGCTGAATTCTGGAGAAACGCCAAGTAAAAGAAGCCGTGTGGATAAGGAAATGAACAAAGAGGTAAAGAGGCACAACAATGAAGAAGGATGTGATTGATGGTTAACAATAGAATAGCTTTTTGTTGCTTTTGCTGTGTTGTTCATTTTGTGTCTCATTTGTGCGGTAATGGCTTCAGTGATGAGACGCCGACAAATTGATAATCATGAAGCGCAACTTTTTACAGCCCAAACTGACTCTCCAGCATACTACGGGTTCCTGAACTTTTTTTCAAGTCTAATTATCTTTCAAAACATTGTTCCCATTTCACTTTATGTCTCTATCGAATTTGTGAAAACATTTCAGGTAACCTATAATTCTAGTTTTGGCTTTAGAAAAGCGAATTTTAATACACTACAAAACAGGCCTTTTTTATTTGGAGTGATATTGACATGTGGGATGATGCAGCTAAAAAAACTTGTATTCCAAAAACTGTAAAGAACTCTATAAAGATATATAAAAAAAGACTAATCGTAAAATAGTGGACTTTATCAGACGACCTTGGACAGATTGATTATATATTTTCTGACAAAACAGGCACACTAACAAGGAACATCATGGAGTTTCGTGAGTGTTCCATAGGCGGTATTCGATATGGTAACAACGGATTTTCACCTGAATCGGAAGGTGCAAAAGGCGCAAGATTGCGAAAAGAAAAAGAAGAGAGGATGACAGCAAACACAGACGAAGAAAACAACTCTACTTCTAAACTAACTGACCCCAACGAAGATACTCTTGCGACAGACGACAACAACGAAGAGGACCAAGCTTTTAAACGAAAGAGAGAGGAGATTTTCAAGAAATACAAAGACGAGGTTCAAAATATGTTTACACCTACCTATTCTTCGATGGACCCAAACAGGCTTTCATTTGCTGATCCACAACTATTCAAGGACATGGAAACACCCGAAGTTCGCAATGACGACACCCAATCTACTCGCATTAAAGAATTCTTTATGCTTTTAGCTCTCTGTCATACCGTCGTGATAGAAAGAATAGGAAAAGATGGTAAAATCGAGGAAGATGAAGAACAAGACGAACAAGAAGCCGAAAAGATCCAGCCCAAGGTTGGTGAAAGCAGTAAACAAACCGTGGAAGAGAAAGAAAACGTGGCTGACGAAGAAGACAACCAAAAGGGCTCTTCAAAGCTAATATCCAAATTCACAGTGCGTATGGGTGGCGCTAAACTCCTCAAACTACCTAAACTGCACCATTTGAAAAAAAAATCCAACAAGCGTGGTGGAGAGTTTGACGATATCACAGAAGCGACGGATACCAGGGACCGTGTGGACGATACGGTCAAGCAGCAACTCGACTACAAGGCTGAATCACCCGACGAAGCTGCGTTAGTGAACGCCGCGAAGAATACAGGCTTCGCTTTCATCAAACGCAAAGGCAAGATAATGACCGTCGATGTGCTTGGGAAAGAGTACGAGTTTGAGCTGTTAGATGTCTTGGAGTTCAATTCCGATAGAAAGCGCATGAGTGTAATCATCCGGCGCCCAGACCCATGGAACGACATTGTGCTTTACTGTAAAGGTGCAGACAATGTGATTGAGGAACGTTTATCAGACAAGGACGATATGGTTCAAAAGACAAGCGAGCATACCAACGAGTTCTCTGAATGTGGGCTTCGTACCTTACTCACAGGGTATCGAAGCATGGACGAAAAAGAATATGAATCTTGGAAGGAAGAGATGAATGATGCGAGCACAGCCTCCGAAAACAGGTCAGAAAGAATTGCTGAAGTTCAGGAAAAAATAGAAACCAACTTGAAGCTATTGGGGGCGACTGGAATTGAAGATAAGTTGCAAGAAGGTGTGCCTCAATGTATTGAAAGTTTAAGAAGAGCAGAAATCAAGATTTGGGTCTTGACTGGAGATAAACTTCAGACAGCCATTAATATAGGGTACGCTAGTAATTTGCTCGATGCAACCATGAAGTTGTGGACCATCCGCGGAAGTGACAATGCAAACAATGTCGTTCAACGACTTGACGAGACATTGAATGATATGGAGCAAGTCGAAGAGCAACATGATAACGATGAACCTAGGCAAGAGAATGCGTTGATTATTGAAGGTTCTGCTCTCTTGCACATTTTTGAATCACAAGAAGCCAAAGAAAAGTTACTCGGTATTGCCATTCTCTGCAAAAGTGTTGTATGCTGTCGTGTCAGTCCTCTTCAGAAGGCTTTAGTCGTAGAGCTTGTCCGTAAATCACAAGACGTTGTCACGCTTGCTGTAGGTGACGGTGCGAACGATGTCAGTATGATCCAAGTGGCTAACGTAGGTGTTGGTATAGCTGGACAAGAAGGTGTTCAAGCTTCTATGGCTGCTGACTATGCTATTTGTCAGTTTCGATTTCTTCATAAGCTTTTGCTTGTACAAGGGCACTGGAGTTATGCCCGTATATCAGAAATGATCTTGACTTTCTTTTTCAAGAATATCTTCTGGGTGCTTCCAGCTTTATGGTTCCAAATTTATAGTGATTGGTCAGGAAATATATTTTATGACTATTCTTTTCTTCAGCTTTACAATATTGTATTCACAGTTGCTCCGGTGATTGTTCTTGGTAAGACAAAAAGAAAAAGGGGGCCTATTTTTTTTTTTTTTTTTTACTGACAATGAAATAATAGGTTCAACTGACCAAGATCTTACTGCACCTTACTTGAGTCATTTACCTCAAGTCTATACAATTCGTGGAAAGTTATACACTAAATTCAAATTCTGGATCTATTTTCTTGACGGCATATGGCAATCGTTAGTTGTATTTTACGCCTTTTATTTCCTACACTTTCAAGGAAACCCAAACTCCAACGGTTTTTCAGACTCGGCTATCCAATTCTCAACTTCTGTTGCAGTTACTGCACTTGTTCTGGCCAATCTGCTCCCTGGTTTTAATACGTACTACTGGACATGGTGGCAGTTTGCCGCTATTGGACTTGAGCTCTTGATTGTCTTTTTATGGGTTGTTATCTATGGTTCCTTTGAGTCGACGTCTCTTTATGGAGCAGCACAAATGGTATTTGGCCAAGGCTCATTTTGGCTTACTTTTCTGTTATCTATTGTACTAGCTTTGTTACCTCGTTATATAATTACTTTCGTATGTCAATGGTGGTACCCTAATGTTGTTGCAAGAGGTCGTCATTTAGAGCTGTATGAAAAACGACTAAAAAAGAAGAAAAAGCGCGAGAATAAGCATGAAGTATGATTATGTCTTCTTGCTTAACTGGGCATGACACTACATTATTGTAGCTCATAAAGCTTATATTATTATCATACTACTTACACTGCTAATTTTTACATACATATAATACTTGCTTATTTAATTCTCTAATAAATACATACAACACCTCTTAATGTTATGATATAAACACTTGAGAAAGTTCCTCAAATTGAAAACAGGTGATACAGTTAGTAGGTACGTCGATGTAACTCGATACACGGCTTCCGTTTGTAGAATAAGGTCAACTTTTTAGTATGTAGGTAGTATTGACAACTGCAGTAGATACAACATAATTCCCTTTTCCCATGTGTATGCTACCCTCCTTTCTTGCAATAAGTCTTTTAGTTCTGACTATGATTCTCTCACATTCAGGTATGTATAGGTATTATATTGTACAATTCTACTCTAAGGACGTATGTATATTTTATTGGTACTCAAGAAACAATGCACAAGTATCTGAGTTTCTATAGATCTCACCGCTTTCTAAAGGGCTCACTGAATTCTTCCTTGCGGATAGGCTTGGATCAGTTTAAGCCCATTTAGTCTCTTCATTGCGCTCTTGATTTTTGCTGTAGGTTAACAATAACTAATACAATTTCTTCAAACTACCTTTTATACTTTGAACCATATCCTGTAGTAGAGTGCTAACAATATGTAAAACGCCAGTGCAGTAAAAACCTTACTGTCGCACCTTCTGCTGTACGTACCGTTTTATGATATATTTATATAAAAACTATACTAAATTTACAAAAATTATGTGATGAGGATATATATAATGAGGACAAGAAGGTTATTGTTATGTAATTATTCAAGGTTATGCAATGTTCTTCCCACCAAATAATTATCTTCTCTAATATTCTGTGCCAACCGTTTTCCAAAACGCGATCCAAGTTTCCCTAGAAAATAAGTAGCTATTCCTGCAAAAGACATTGGGTATACAACTTGTAATATTTGAATGCGGAAAGCTGGATTATTTCGAGCTAATAATGATTGTTTAATGAGTCAGTCTAACAAGCTGAATTTTTTTTTTTTCTTACCAAGAATCTGCATCTGTATGTAAGCCACTAAATATGGAAGAAAGATAGCTGTCAAACTGACAAGAACAAATGGGGCCATCAATTTCCTGATACATAATTCTAGCTTCATTTCATGTATGCCGTTTCGAAATACCTAAGTGTGCATATAAGATTGGTTTAATAATCAAACGTAATAAGCATGTATATATTGAGGAAATACTTTACATCGTTTATAATGTTGCGAACACTGTTGTTTGGAATTATTAGAATAAATCCATGCACGATAATCATGAAACCAACTCCATGCACCCACATGGGTAATACTGCAATAGATGGCGCCTTTTCACCTAACGACAGCAGCGGAATGACAAAATAAAGTTGAAGAATCATACCCAAAGAAATTGGGACTATAACTACAAATGAAACAGTAAAAAAC
Source organism: Mucor indicus B7402 (assembly GCA_000697295.1). NCBI lineage: Eukaryota > Fungi > Mucoromycota > Mucoromycetes > Mucorales > Mucoraceae > Mucor > Mucor indicus. The sequence continues at coordinate 7,095 of JNEK01000925.1, read as the reverse complement.
GTCCATCTAAGTATCTATTTTATCTATATGTTAGGTATCTGCATCTACTTCTACATATACAGTTTTTTTTTTTTTTTTTTTTTTTTTTTTACCCATAATGACCATTGCTTTGTATGACTCCAAATAACCTGGGATGTGTCAGAATCACTTGACTGCCTCCTAATATCTTGCACAAACCTCGTCACTTGGCTCAAGAATGCATTGCACGCCAAGATAATTAACCAACCTGCTGAAAACGCATACATATCATGTAAGCCAGTGTTCTTCCCAAACATCCATCTTCCAAGTAACACGGGCCCAGTCGTCAAAGTACAAGTAAATAGAATCGTCGAGAGCCACATAAGCCCAACAAAAATCACCACACGCTGCTTGAATGCAGGCGGGCTATACACAATCACAGTATTCGTTTCATATCCACCCGGCGCAGTAGCAGCAGGATGCCCCAATTGTCTGTCTACAACGTCTAGTGGTTCCAACATAAAATTATCCAGTGGTACCAGCATACGTCGCCCTTCAATGATTGGCACACTATCATGTCGAGGCACACGTAAGAGCTGACCGTGCCAAATGTAGGATACCTCAGGCCCTAGAACATTATCTATCGTGCCTTCCTCAGGGTAACGAGAAGGCTTCACACGCTGGATCCAAGCTCGCCATGAATGATACACTAAATCACCCTCTTCTTCTGGATGTCGTCCTCCCAACATAAACGACGTCAATCGGAACTGACGACACACCCATCTCATCCAATCCACAAACAGTTGCTTGATTTTTTGTTTAGGCTTCATGTAATTCACAATTGCAGGAAGCATGGTTTGCACAACAATCAAATCAATAGGCAGCGTAGATAAGCAGTGTCTAGATATATATTCAATAATTAGTCTATACATATTATTTTTTTTTTTTTTAAAAAAAAAAGACAGTTTTCTTTACGACAAATCCCATCGAAGTGGTAAAATAAAAGTGGAAAAAGCATCAATGACATGAACTACTCCACCAACGCCCACCACAATCACTGTGATATAAATCAAAGCGCTCGTACCAATCTTTTTGAACTGGAACAAAATTGGCCTTTCCACAATTTCTCGGATAGGGTGGAATTGAGGGTCGTTGGGGTCGCGAATGAACCACATGACACCAGGCCTTACCACCTCTCGACACACCGTCACCAACACAGCAAACAAAAACATGAACCCAGTACCTAAAAACCAGTGCAAAAAAAGGGAAGCCACCGGATGCTGCTCTGTATAAACCCCACGACTTGTGAAAGTAGCAGTTTCGAAGAGTGGCAACGAAGTCAAATCAAGTAAAAACCCGCATACGGTTGGAAAGAGCACGAGCTCGATCGCAATAAACATGCCTACTTTTAAGATCATACCCTGATGACGAAGTGCTTCTTGTGCCGTACGACCAAACACTGCCGTCCTCCCACGATTGTTCGATCGTGTCAAGTACCAGCAACTGACTATAGTGACAATGATATAACCCACAGAAATACATGCAAAACGGTCCATGGCTGTTTGCCCAATAGCCAAACTTTGGTATCGGCGATACGCATTACCCACATAAGGCTCCGTGAGATTCATCCATTGAGACACGGTATTCGGATAGAAGGGCACTTTGATAGTATCCGTGTAAAAGAGCACCATATAATCAATGAGAGGATCCGTCATGTATCGCGCCAATTTTAATGGGATGCGGATCAAGTCAAATGTCTCTGTCATGATGAAGAGCATACCGATAAGATAGGGCAGCCAAACAGCCGCGCCTAGACTCAATGTAATAAGGAGCGCCATTAATGCAGCATTTTGCGCTAATGACCACAGACTACCTTGCATACCGATAGCTTCTAATATACCTTCAAATTCTTCCACATCATCGTCATCATCATCGTCGTCATTGTTGTTGTTATTGGGATTTACTACTGGTCTTTCTTCTTCTTCAGCAATGACGGGTATAGCAGGTGCTTCAGCATGTCTCATTCGAGGGGCATTTGGGACATATCCACGATGTTCGTCATGGTGATCGAAAGTGGAAGATATATTGGGTGAGTTTTCATTTGAAGGTGTTCTGTAGGGTTCCATACTAGACGACCTACGGTACTCGAGGTCTGAGGTATCATTGGTCATTGTACTAAGGGTATCTTCATCCTGTTGAAATGAGGTTGACAATGTAGGTGGTAAAGAGGAAGATCGAGTGATACCGGATTTCATAGGATGGTTATTCAAGGGATTAGGTTCGTCTGTGTCGTACCAGATCTGTCCATTTACAGCAATGGGTGATGGCGGAGTTGGATCGACTTGTTCGCTTGATGATGATGATGCATGGTTGTCGAAATTTTGATTTTCTTCTTCTTGTACATCTTCTTCGACTGGGTTATCCATTGGTATATTTTGTACAATCCATTCTCTTAATAAAAACACTGCTACGAAAATAACAATGACAATACAGGTTATGATTTGGCCTTCGAAACAATCAGCCAAAAAGTTACTAAAAAGAGTATCAGTCCAGTTGTACTTTATAATGCTACGATTTCTCTTACTGTAATGTAAGTTGTGCTTTATATTCTTGAAACCAGTTAGAAGAAGATGAGGTTGTGCTGTTGTTATGAGAGAAAAATGCAGTCATGTTGAATATTGTTGTCAAATTTTTTGAAAGTTCTAGTTGGTGTTTCATATCTTGTAACTTTGAAAAGCCTCTGGATATATTACTTCCCAAGAAGAAATAGAATCTCCAAATCCATATAGTAAAATAAGGTAGTACTATCAACCATATACATGATACAAGTATAGCTCTTAATGTGATTAAAATCGCTGCTGAAAGTCTCTTTTTTATCTGTACAAAGAACAATTTTGCTGGCAACACTTCCGGCATATCTTGTCTGTAAACTATTTAACAACAAACGATAAAGTCTTTTTGTTATTTTTAGTGCTTTTTTGCTTCTTACCTGGTGTAAATGTAAAGGGATGTTCACATAATTCACAATACCTAAAGTTGATTTCAAGTGAGTAACACGTACAAATATGACGTTTTTATACTACGATTACTTTTTTCGACTATGTGATAACCACTCTGTTAGACTAAAACAAAAGTTAGTTAATGAAGACAATAAAAAGCTTTTTGATTTTACCAATCTTGATGTACATAACGAATGCTTCCTGAGCATTTACAAGGATGGAATAAAGGTTGCTCAGTTGTAGCTTCTGAGCGACAAACTCTGCATATTTCTAAAATATTGAAAATGTTTATGTTTCCTTTCATTAGACATTTTACTGTTTTTTGTTTTGTACCTTCCTCTTCCTCCATTTCCCTTTATGTTGAAAAAAGAAGTGAAAATATTTTGTTTGCATTTTTTTTTTTTTTTTTTTTTTATATAACTATGGCGCACCTGATATTATATAACTATAAAACGGGAATTGAATCATAAAAGGCAGAAACTTCTTTGTTGTAACATTAAAGCGTCGATCTTGCATTTTATTGTGGCACATCAACAAGAATGGCATATGAATCTGTAACAGCAGTAGATTTTATGCCTTTTTGCACAGTCGTTGATAGGCATATTTTACAACATAGTTATGTTGCTGATTGGCTTATTTATACTCCTGTCAAATACAGTGATGCTTTTACACACTCATAATGGTTTCACTCTTATAAAAAAAAAAAATTTTTTTTTCTTTTGTTCTTTCACTTTTTATTTTTCCTATCAATCATGGACTCTAGTAATGTGCCACTGACAGAAGAGCAAGCCGAGTTTATCAATTCAACAGTCAGTTCATTGTATGAGATTATGGCTCACATTCCAGGTTCACGCCATGCTTTACATTACTTGAAGAATGCTTACCAACATGACCCTTTCAGAATTGTACTTGAACTATTTCTTGTCTTTTTCGCCATTCGATACATATTTTCAGCTAAATACAAACCTCACGATAATGCTATCAAATTGACAGAAAAGGTAATGTTTGACTTCTTACACCATAAAATTGACATTTATAATTTATTAGGAAATAGACGACCTTGTTGAAGAATGGCAGCCTGAACCACTTGTACCCACCTTATCAAAATACGACAAATTCAATTTGAATAAAACTCCCTTAATAATGGGTGCACAATCTGTCAAACCTAAAGTAGCTGGCTATTCAAAACCTCTCATGAATTTAGCAACAACTAATTATCTAAACCTTTTATCATCAGAAAAAATCAGAGAAAAGGCCATTGAAACACTCAAGAATTATGGTGTGGGTTCGTGTGGTCCCCCAGGATTTTATGGTACAATCGATGTTCATATGGACCTAGAAAAAGACATTGCCAAGTTCTTGGGTACAGAGGACGCTATTATTTATGCTCAGGGATTCTCAACTATTTCATCTGTCATTCCAGCATTCAGTAAAAGAGGCGATATTATTGTATGTGATGACGCTGTACAATTCTCTATACAAAAGGGTGTTCAAATATCCAGGTCTATTGTCAAATGGTATAAACATAATGATATGCAAGACCTTGAACGTGTATTAGAAGAGATTCATATGGACGACATAAATCATAAAAAGAGATTGACAAGAAGATTTATTGTATCTGAAGGATTATCCTCTAATTACGGCGATATTGCTCCCTTGGATAAATTGGTAGAACTCAAAAAGAAATACAAGTACAGGTTGATCTTGGATGAATCCAATTCTATCGGCACATTAGGACATCAGGGAGCTGGGCTAACAGACTTGTTTGGTATTCCAGCATCTGAAGTAGACATCATTGTGGGTTCTATGTGTGATGCCTTTTGTTCCTCAGGTGGGTTCTGTGCAGGCAATGTCGAAATGATTGACCATCAGAGACTATCGGGGTTGGCTTATTGTTTCTCTGCTTCTATTCCTGCCATGCTGGCTGTATCAACAAGTGAAGCCATTAAACAAATGAATGAAAAGGACTTGCTAGAGTTAAATGAACGCAGCAAAGCTTTCCGAACAACCTTGAAAAACAAAGCATTAGAGCCCTTTATTGAATTATTCTCTGGTGACCTCGAGAATCCCGCACCCTTTTTCCATATTCGAGTCCGACCTTCTTATCTACAATCCCGTTTAAAAGAAGATGAAACTGAAGTCTCAAGAGAAGATGAAGAATATTTATTACAAGATGTGGTTGATGAGTGTGCTAATCAAGGTATTTTAGTTACAAGAGCCAAGTATGTAGTGGATCAAGAAAGAAACTGCCCTAGACCAAGTATTAAGGTTCGCGTTACTATTGGATTGACTAAGAAAGAGAATGAAAAAGCAGCCACCGTTGTTAAAGCAGCTATCATCAAAATCTTTACAAAATGGAGAAGGTGAATCCCTAGCCAATAATACATCATTTAACTTAATCTTTTAATCAATAAACTATACACGCTACTATATTGAGCAAATTAGATTATACATATATCTCTTTCAGCGGATGATTATTCTACCGTGGATATATCCTTCTTTTTTTCTGGCAACTATCTGACATTAGTAAGAAGGAAGGAAAACGAGTTTTATGTTTTTACTATAGAATTATCTATCTTAGAAAGACCTTTTGTTATTATAATTCAAAAATCCAACCACGTTAATACTAATTAACACGCTTTCTCTTATGCTTGAAAAAGACTATTCGACACAGAATATAAATAATACTGCAGGGAACGGTTTTAAGTTGAATAAACATCTAATTTTTGACAGGTTTCAATTACAATTATAAAAAGGATTGTTTTTTTTTCTATTTTTCTATTTTTCTGTATATACAATGTCTGAAGAAACTTTTACTGCTTATGCTTGTGTTGCCAAAGGTATGTGACATTTTAACTAAATAAGGCGTATTTATAACATCTAATAATATACATAGGTCAACCACTCGTTCCTATGGAAGTCAAATTTCCCACTTGGAATGACGACGCTGTTGAAATGGATATTATTTGTTGTGGTGTTTGTGGTTCTGATGTGGTAAAGTATAGACCCCACCTCACATGTCTTGTTTTCTAAATGTTTTGTATTAGCACTGTGTAGATGCCGGTTGGGAAGATTTCCCTACTCAATACCCCTGTGTTGTTGGACACGAAATTGTCGGTAAAGTAACCAAGGTCGGTAAAAACGTGACCAAGTTCAAAGTGGGAGACCGTTGTGGCGTTGGTTGTCAAGTACAATGCTGTCACAAGTGCGATAACTGTAAACAAGGCTTATTAAACTTATGTACCACACGTGCGGTCTTGACATTCAATGATCGTTATTACAATGGTGATGTCGCTTATGGTGGTTTCGCTAAAAAATGGAGAGGTTATCAAGATTTCGTTGTCAAGATCCCTGATGGTTTATCTTCTGAAATTGCTGCTTCTTTTCTTTGTGGTGGTGTCACTACCTTTGCTCCCTTAAAACGCTACAATGTTGGTCCTGGATCTAAGGTAGGTGTTCTTGGTGTTGGTGGCCTTGGTCATTACGGTGTCCAATGGGCTAAGGCTATGGGTGCTGAAGTGATTGCCTTTGACGTGCTCCCTGAAAAGGCTACTGATGCTAAGAAGCTCGGTTGTGATGAATTCGTCCTCATGCAAAAGAAAGAACAAATGGAACCTCACTACAACACTCTCACTCACATTCTTGGTACTAAGGTTGTCAACAAGTGCTGGGACCAATACTTCAAGCTCTTGAAGAACAATGGTGTCATGATTCAGGTTGATATTCCTGAGGAACGCCTTTCTGGTATGTCTGCCTTTGTTATGTGTGGTAAGCAGCTCACTCTCACTGGTACTTTTATTGGTTCACCCAATGATATCCAAGAATGTCTTGACTTTGCTGAAGCCATGGGAGTTCGCACTTGGGTCAATACCTTCCCCATGAAACAGTGCAATGAAGCCATTGATTTTGTTCGTGCAGCTAAACCTCGTTACAGAGCTGTTCTCATGAATTAATCTTTCAATAATATAGCATCCCATTGTATTGCATAATAATATCCTCTTTGTATAATAAATTGTCATTGATTTAACATGAATCACATAAAGTTTTATTTAGTATATAGTGATGTTTTTCAATGTAGTTTGGTACAACGTATTCTATTTATGCAATTTGCTTTTTTTTTTTTTTTTTTTTTTTTTTT
>JNEK01000921.1:0-20192 GCA_000697295.1 Mucor indicus B7402 | reverse complement strand
TTGTTTACAATAGGGAGTGAAAATAAACAAAAAGTAAACAATACTTGTTTGATAAAAGAAGTATACAATTTATGCTGATTTGGTACCACGCTTTTTCAAGTCTTTTCAAGCGGAGGCTATGTTCTACCAAATAGCATTTGCTACATTTCAATGTCATTTAGTTACTCAGCTACAAAAAAAACAGAAGTTTGCAAGTGAATATTGTATCTAAAACACACGCGTCTTTCTATGATCAACAAAGCCTTGCATTGTTAAATAATAAGTTCATCTGATTTTACTGTATTTATAATACTGATTAATGAAAAAAAGGGAATTTGATTAATGAATGCATTGTCAGCTTAATAGAGATTGAATTTCAAAACAATAACATGCTTAATGTCAGTTTTCATATGTAGAAACAGAAACCTGTAATTAAAGAGATGAATTTACTCAAAAACAGCCAATGCTCAAAGAAATGTCGAGAAAGTGAGATAGGAAAAAAGCACTATTTGAATAAAAGTTTAAAACCATAAAATGCTTGTTGAAAGCATATAACTTGAACACTTTAGGATTGCAATTTCGTCTTTGTTAAGCTCTCGCTTGAATTTATTGAGCTTTTTCAAGAGGCGCGTTACACTTTTTGTAGCAAAAGGGAGTCCACATGATGCGAATACTACTTGAAAATTTTGTGGCCTTGTGCTTAGAAATAAGATTAGGTTTGTCACTCACTTTGGCAAGCCAAAATAAAAAGAAAAGAGCGCCTTTTTTGTTAATTTTGAGAAATTCTGCCACAAAATAATTTCAAGTCAAATACTAGCAGAGAAGGGCTGTAAGGATTTACATTTTTCATGTGCGACATTTATCATTTAGATGGACTACATTTTGATAAAATACCATCTAGTATCTTATACATTCTTAGGGCACATGTCTGAAGAATCAGATAGTACCTGTAAGCATTTGTTTAGTGTTAACTTGAACTACACAACCCTTATCTCAACTGTTAGGACGCTTGCTAATGTCAGCTTTACAACATATATTTTTAAATCAAATTCAGTGTTATTCTTTAGCATCTAAGACAAACAAAGGGACAGTATTGATTGAAGAAGTTAGCTGTGTCTTACAAAGAATGTTGAGCTATATAGCCATATTATGCCACGTATTTGAAGATACATTTATAAGCATACTTTACAGGCATTATCTTATTATATGCTTTTTCATAGCGCTGATATCCCTAATAAAAAGTGGTTCACTTACGAATAAATATACCTAGCAATTTCAGTATAACGGTTCTCAAATTTGATACTCCTTCCCGAAGTTTAAAGATACAAGTGTACATTGTGTAAAAGAGCCCGTTACACCAATGAGTCCACATCTAGAATGTTTCTGCAACAACGTAAAGTCAAAAAAGCAGCACCTAGAAAAAATAGTGCGATTGATTGTGTTCTCACTTTATTGGTGAGCCAATGTAAAACTTTAACGTATCATTCTTATCTAACAGAGATGCTATTGCTACTTAGTATATTTCCTATCAGCAAACAAACGTAAAAAAGCTGCTAGTTAATGAACACATGTACTTGTTCAAAGTTTCTATAATATAATTGACGTTGTTAGGCATGGCTTTTACATACAAAAGATATCTCTGCCGCGTAATTGTTAGAAACCCAACGATACTCTTGTTGACAAACAATCTGTCAGCGAAATTATGAGTACGTAATAATCGTTGCTGAGATCAAGTACATCAACTACGCAGAGCTACTACTATCTTTAAGATCATAGTGTTACCCATATAAGAGGGCTAGCAGTCTGATTATCTATCACATTACACTGATAAGTTTTACAAAAGGACGGCAATGTTCTTGAACTTAATAGCAATAGTAGAACTCCACTAGATGACCGTGTTTTGAGACATACACTATACATAAAAGTCAAAGTACAAATGCACTGTAAAAAAAAAAAAAACTTCTTGAATGGTATATTTTTTTTCTCCATGTATAGATAACGTTAAAAAAAAGAAAATCTACGGATTATTACATTTATGAAAAAGAATTCTCCCATTGGAGGGAAGAATAAAAGAAAAAAAAATTTCACTGATTTCTCTTAACAAGGGGATAAGGTTTTTTAGTGTCTTTTTTTTTTTTTTCTCCTTTTGTTGATATAATCATCATAGACTATAAAAATAAACTTCTGAAATATTATCATTAGTTTATCATTTCTTTGTCTTCTTTATCGAAAATGTCTAATCCAGGGAACAACACACCAAGCTATATGCAAAATGTGTATTCACGGTTTGGACATCACCTTTCACCAAATCAACGCAATTACTTATCAGACTCTATGATATCAAATCTTCATTCTGCCAAACCAGGTTCCTTGAATAATTTCACTATAAACAGTGCTAATACCACATCAACAACTACCGCAAACAACAACAGCAATACTCATCATATACCTCCTACTACTGTCACAAACAACTATAATAGACTAAATGCAATAAGCACGTCAACAACTAGCCATAAAATTACACTTTAAAATAAAAAAAACCAACTTCTTACATTTTTAAGCTAGCATCCTAATCTTTTGTTTACAAAAAAAAAAAAAAAAATCCGAGTGTCACAACGGCATTGAATACACGGTTGACATCTGAATAAAAAAGTTCCTAAAATTGAACAACTATCTAAAATAACTGAATTTCATTCCATTATACAATGCTTGTTTAACGAGTAATTGATATCTTGCTCATAGAAATTAGTCTCTTTTTCTCAAACGCATGGTTAGGCGCCTAATTAGCCTAATTGGAGTAACTCAAGTTACTAGGAGAGCCTTTAAAATTTGACTCAGGCAAAATACGTATGGAAGAACTTTCAGCTAGGTTACAGTTGTACAGTAGGTAATACCAATTAAATGCATAATGATCTTACTTAATGAACTGAAAAAAGGGAATAATTATCATAAAAGACAGTATAAGGACTCATGTATAGAATCATGGTCTATGTTCATAAAAGTGAGCCATACTATAGTAAACGAGTCCTCAATAAATGATTAATTTGGTTTTTTTATGCTTACGTGTACGTGTGCATTTATGTACTCTGCCTCTTAGGTTCCACAATTATAGTTTATATATAAAGTGTTTTTATATATATATATATAGACAGTGACGTAAATTGAAGGGGAAGAAAGGTCTTATACTACAAATTCAATTGTAATATGACAGTTGCGTGATATAACGCGACAACGGTAGATGTTTGATAAAAAAAAGGGGGAGGGAATTATTTCGTGAGAGAAAAATTATATGACGGTAACAAAGCGTTATAATAATAACAAATGTGCTTGTACTAATGTTTGTATATATACATATACCGTGTGTGAGAATAAACCAAAAGGATTTTTTCCCCCGCATGACTCTTGCGAAAAAATATATAAAAAGGAGGTATTCAAAGCATTTTACTATTTCTTTTTTTTTTTTTTTCATCTCATAATCCTATTACTTCAAAATGGCTGGTGTTATTCAATTCGTTCGCTCTAACATGGCTTTAGCCCCTCTTTTTGCATTTGTTGGCGCTGGTTGTGCCGCTGCTGTTGCGTAAGTCCTGTTTACATCTATACTCAACAAATATACTAATGATTTATTATTATAGCTATCCACGTAAGACATCTTTTTTACAATCTATTCTCACACTGACCTATTACTATTATTACTAGTTCATTTGCTCAGAAGTCACCCAGAAATTCAAATTGACAAGAAGAACAATCCCTATCCTTGGCATCACGTTCAACAACATCAAAACATCAAGGTAAATAAGGGAGTGAGTGAGGAGAAATGGATTTTCTTACTAACCACATATCTGTTAGTTTATCAACGCTGCACCTGAGTTCTATGCTGCCCGTAAGGACTTGAAGTCACCAACTCATTCTTACTAAGGCTTTTGAATTATTTACCTCCTGCTCTATTTATTTATTATATCCTTTCAAATAAAGAAAATTGATTTTGTTCATGAAAAAAAAAAAAAAAAAATATCCAGTGTACCTTTATACCTTAATCTTCCAGCACTACATTCTTATAACCAATCTATGCGCACCAATGTCTGCATGTATGTCGTTTTTCTTTGAGTCTTCTCTAAACAGACATCTAAATTTCTATTTTGCTTGTTTTGTTGAATACCGCACTTTTCCGGCCCGAACCCATTTATTCCCAAAAAAAAATTTAAAAAAATAAACAGAGTTTCCAACAAAGTTCTTCCTCTTTTAATTCCTATTGAATCAATATGGTAAGTTCATCAAAACCCATCCATCCATTCATGATATTCACCCATCGATGATAGTCCAAGAAGGCTGCTGCTCCCAAGGTTGTTGAAAAGGTTACGCTCGGTCCTCAAGTTCGTGAAGGTGAACTTGTTTTCGGTGTCGCTCACATTTTCGCTTCTTTCAACGATACCTTTGTTCACGTTACTGATCTTTCTGGCCGTGAAACTATCTCCCGTGTTACTGGTAAGTGTTATCTAAAAGGACGCCACTTTCGTTTAAGAAAGTTGAGCGGCGTGTGTAAAATGATGATGCCAATGGTTTTCTAACTTACACATCCCCCTCCTGTGTACCTTTTTTTTTTTATATATATATAAATGTAATAAGGTGGTATGCAAGTTAAGGCTGATCGTGATGAATCTTCTCCTTATGCTGCTATGTTGGCTGCCCAACAAGTTGCTGCCAAATGTAAGGAACTCGGTATTAACGCCCTCCACGTCAAGTTGAGAGCTACCGGTGGTACTGGTACCAAGACCCCTGGTCCCGGTGGTCAAGCTGCTCTTCGTGCTCTTGCTCGTGCTGGTATGAGAATTGGTCGTATTGAAGACGTTACTCCCATCCCCACTGACTCTACCCGTAGAAAGGGTGGTCGTCGTGGTCGCCGTCTTTAAGTTACTCACTTTTTTCTTTCACATTTATATTTCTTTTTTCTCATTTGAATAAATAAAAAGTATGTAACTAACTATACTTTTTGTTTTGAATAATACCCCCAAAAAAAAACTTTTTATACATATGCTAAGATACAAATAAGGAACTTTATTTAGACTACTTAAGATTGTTTTCCCTTATTTCTCGACGCTAGCAACTTTCGACGTTTACGTTGTGGGGGTGGAGGCGGTGTTGGTTCTTTAGGTAGCGGTGCGTCACCAAGAACAGGAGATTGGTTTACTCCTTCTTCTTCAGGTGGCGGTGGAGATGCCGATCGCTTACTTGGGGACGACTTTGACTTTTCGCGTCGTCGAATGCCTGCTCTAATATTTTCTATCAGTCTTTTCTCTTCCTCTTTAGCTTGGCTACTTGTCATTGCCGTTGGTGGCTTTTTATTTTGTCTCGGTTTGGCTGGCGCCTTATCTTTTTTAGGTGCTTTATCTTTTTTAGGTGCTTTAGATTTGGCAGGTGCTTTCGTCTTTTTACTCTCTAGTTTCTCCTCCAGTTTGTTCTTTTCAGAATCCTCTGCGGGTATTTCTTCAACTTGGTCGTTATTAGAGTCTCCAATGACGTCGATGATTTCTTCGTCGTTTGTGGTCTCTTCTTGGTTCTCTCGAGTAGCTTTGTCCATGTTTTCCTGCTTTACAGTAAGTTTAATTCTTCGATTGATTTTTACAGGAGCCACTTCGCCCTCTTCTTGCTCCCTCGTTGTTTCATCTACACCTGTTGTAGGCTTATCTGTATTTTCTTTTATCGCTTCATTTATTGTTTTTTCGGTAGGCTTTTCTCCCATTATTTCATTTAATGCATCATCTATCTCTGCTAATTTTTTAGAAGGATCCTCTCTTGCAGCTTTATTGAACATTTCATCGATCGTTCTTTCGGCAGGCTTTTCCCTCGGTGCATCATCTATATTTGTCGTTTTTTTGGTCGGCTCTTTTGTTTTCTTTCGGTTTGCTTTGATTGGCTTGACTATATTGATTTCGTCATCGTCCAAGTCTTCTGGTACATGTACAATTTTTCGACGCGAAATAGTAGGCTGTCTCTTTCGACCTTTCATTATCTCAGGAGGAGGCACAAAATCATCATCCATTGTATCGTCGATCTCTGGTATAACATGTGGTTTCGCCTTCTTGGCATTGACAGCCTCTTGCTTCAAAGCATCCAGTTCCTTTTCTAAACTCTGAATTTGCCCCCTAAGTTCCATGATTGTCCTCTATTTTACAAATAAGCATTTTGTAAGAAAAAACTCTTTTGAATACTTACATCAGCATCGTGCAGTTTGAGCTCTAACTCAAGATTCAAGCTCTTTACTTTTTCTGCATCCTCGTCAGGTTTTTTCGCTTCCAATGCTTCCTATGAATGGGGTTAAAGCACTGCACTTGAAAAACAGGTGAGCTATTTACTTTTGCCTTTGCTAGTTCTTCTCTATATTGCCGCTTTATCTTTGCTTCTCTTTCTTTACTTGCACTTTTTATAGCTTCCAACTTCTTTTTATACTCAGTATACATAGTGTTATATTTTAAATCATACTCTTCTTTATATTGCCTCCTAAAGTTACTGTCTGTTTGTATTTGTGAGGTTAATGCATCTATTCGACTCTCATATTCACTCGCTAACTGTTGGGTCGACTGAAGTTCTTCTTTGAAACGTCGATTCTCTTCTGCCATTCGTTTTTGTAATTGTAGTTTGTCAGCTTTGAGATCATCGTTGATGTCCCTCAGGTATTTCATATCGAGTTGTAGGTCGTTCATTTTAAAATGAATTATATTGTTTACACCTTTTTGATAGGCTAACTCTGACTTTAATTTTTGGACCTCAATGGAAGGCCTGTGTAAAAGCTCTGCGTGTGCTGCTTCTAGATAACGGACTTGAGCTTCTCTTACTTTGAGTATGGATTCATCTGATTCTTTCTGAAATAAAGTTAGTTTGCATGTAATAGTATGCCCATTTGTCTTACATTTCCGTTAGCTTGCGATAATTTCGATAGCAGTTCTGCGTTCTTCACTTTTAGCTTTTTGTATTCTATGCTCTTTGTAAATGGTGTGTTGGGTATCATTTTAACTTTAACTTCGCTTATTAATGTTACAAAATCCATACAAGACTTCACTATATTCATAAAAGATTCTTCCACACGATCCTATTCAAAATAAGTTATCTTTGACATTGTTCAGTTGTGATCTATTTACATTAAAATAAGCAAAAATGCTAGCTTTCTCTTGGCCACATAAAGTCTTTGTTAATAAATGAGTCAAAACATAGTAATCTGTATTGAGATGACCGACATAGTGTTCGTCTGTATTTGTTATCATGTTTACAATATCCACTGTTCAATTGACATGAGTTATTGTTCTCCTTGTCCTGCAAGAACTTGATGTTACCTAAATTTGAAAACGATTGATATAGGGTATATTTATCTCTGACTTCAGGTTCTACAAAGGGTGGCTGCAGCAAGTCGAAAATTCGCAAATGACCTTGTTTCATTGTAACAGAATTAGTAATCTTGAATTGCAACATGAATGGTAGCCGAGATCCTTTCTTTATTTTATTCCAAACATGAGTAATATCTTCCACTTTTCTCATCATAAAATCAAGCCCTTTTTCGAATATAACTTCGTCTAAAAATCATATAGAGTTGAGTCGTAGATCAATCAAATAAAATCTCTTTTTTACTTTTGTGAACAGTATCATTTCGTAAATCATAAACACATTGGTCTGTTATTCCAACATAAGCGTATTCGACTATGAGTGGATTAGGAGATTTCCGTATAGTATTTGATATTAATGTTAAAAATAATTCCAAATCGCCCTTTCTCTGCTGAAATATGTTGTCTGAATCACTATAGATCCAAGTTATTATGTTATTCGTTGTATCAATTTTAGAAAGTCATTTTACATTTCGCTTAATAGTAATGCAGACACACTGTATCCTATTAGTTAGGGTTAATAATACAGTGCAATGAGTACGCTTTTGAAGGTACCTTCTAATGCAAAGTTGATCAGCTTTTGTTTCTCTTCAGTAGCTGGTTCATTCATATCAGGGGTAGTACATTGATCGACTGTCCAAGAAAGCCTATAAAGAGAGGGGGTAGTGTTAGTTACATATAACAAAATCTAATTCGTCTCTTTTACTCTTCATCGCCGTCTATTAAACAAACAACAAATTAGTCACGATCACGTCCATTACTTTTTGCTTTTTTTTTTTTTTGCAATACCATTCAAGAATAGTTGAAATCGATTGTCGAAAGGGCTGGCGATGAATCGTTGTACATTGAGGGATCCAGCTGTACTTTTCTGAGGAACAAGACAAACTACGCTTTGAACTTTTAACGTCTCCATTACAATCGCGAAAACACACACACACACAAAAAAAAAAAAAAAAAAAAAAAATAAACAAATTTAACAATAATAGAAAAAATTACAGCTCCGTTACCCACACGCGACACACCAATAAGTCTGTGCTCAAGGAGCTATTGGATTCGTTAGAGTTATTGGATCCAATTTTAATAGGACAGCTTATAACCAAAAAAGGACAATGTTCTAACAGAATGCACCTAAATCATTTATAAAACACAAAAAAAAAGTGGAAGTTATGTACATGAAAATACGTGGTCGAAACTTCTATACTCAACACTTTCATCATACTGATACAGCCCCTTCTTTCACAAACAAGCATAGATTACGGTTGTATAGATTGGAATAACGTGCATTGGCAGCACTACGTCACTATAGTGTATTCGGTGTACATGAATCGCATAGCAGTCTGTACCCTCGATACGAAAAGGTAATCGTCTAGACGCTACACGCAAATACAGTGCACCAAGAATTAACGTAAGAGCAGCTTTCTTTATAATTTTATTTTCACATGAATCTTTCAGTAACTAAAAGACGTTTTTAATCCTCTGAATTAAGCTGGGTCCAAGTTAATTGCAAACGATTGGATCACATTTTGTTTTTTAATTTTTTGTCAATTATGGCAAAGGCTGCGAGATCCATCGATTCAAAGTCATTATCCAACATTAGGTTACTGATGCTCAAGAAAAGGCGAGTCTTTTGATAATTTTGAAAAATGAAACAACTCGGAAGAATCAAAGATGTATTGGAAACAACAGTCAGAAAAGACTGACTCCGTTGTAACCTCTTCTATCTTCACTATCTCAGCTATACCAATTATTCCAGCTTATCCGTAGCAACAAGCGCGACGGAAGATATGGGAAGATTTTTCGATGAAAACATAAAGTTTCCGGAAATATCAGAACGATATTTTGTAAAAGGTGTTGACAATTTGGCACGCTTTTTTTTTTTTTTTTCTTTTCAGGTGGAGTATAGCACCACTAAGAGCTATCATAGGAGGTTGAAGGGGAGTAGAACCTATCATTATCACGTCATTATCTTGGACAGTACCTAACTCACCCACCTTTTCCTTGCCCTTAATACGCTTGACAGCGGAAGCACCAAACGCCACTCTGCTACTAGAAGTCGATTCATCAACCAAATTCCTTTTGACAGCCTCAACAAGATTTGCTCCATTCTGATTTTGGGAAGCATGCTTGACACCACCGTCCACGCTTTCTTCACCACCATCCTGTTGTTGTTAAGGACTTAAAACTTGACTACGAGTACTAACTGTGTCTACTGCTGACACTCGTTCTCTTTTCCCTGGCTATAATAGAGGCACCTTCTTGTTGACCTCGATTACTTGTACCAACAGGAATGGCGTTACTACCAGTGGCTACAGTAGCAGTACCAATTAAGTGGGGGAAGTCATACTTCTTGTGGACCGTTTGATTGCAGCGGAAACAAGTGAAGGCACGACGGTTTTGACCAGAAACAGCGTCATTGTTGTTATGGTAAGAGTAACAGGCTGTCTTTCTACTACACCAGCAGATTGACCGTTGGAAAACATTGAGAAGGTTGATGCTTAGGAGTTCCAGTTTGTCAGCCAAGGAGCTTATATATACTCGAGACCACAGACGAGTCAGAAATGTTAGAGCTATTAAAACATTAGTATAGCTACGAGTATAATAGTGTTAGGATAATAACTAGTGCACAGTAAATCCGTACGTCAAAGCGAGTAGAGTTCCGCCCACTATAGTGGCGCACTAAAGTTCTCAATAGAATGATGTCAAAAAATATAAAGTCATGCGTTGTACTCCAGGATTTTGCTAGATGCACACGTCCGTTACACACGGTAAAAGTATAAGAAGAGCATAACCGTTATTAAGGACACTTCAAAATCGGAAGCTTTCGTATGTAATCCTGTTTTTCTTTCTGCAAATTCTCTTCTCAAATGATATACATTTACATAAAGAGTAATACTTATAAAAAACAAGGAGAAAATGCTGTCAAATTATGGTCTTTGTTATGTCTCATTGTTTTATGATGGTTGATTTACTATGGTGGTAATAAGATTCATTGTCTCTAGAACAATCAGATATATCATACAAAGAAACATTTATTATTCAACAAATATTCAACAGAAATACATGTGTAATGAACGTGTGCACTTGGCAATACCTTAAAGTATACGTGTAAAGTGTAAGTGTATCAAGAAATCCCCGTGATTCACCAATTTCAAATGTGGTAGTAAGTCTTTGTGTGGAAGCAATAAGGCCAGCTGAACCTTATGTAAAAGACATAGTCTTAGCATCTATGTAATTTCCTACAAAATATTACCTGCTCTTAAAGAAGTTTGTTAATGGGATCTCTTTTTTTTGGTCTCACCACTAATTATTATTCCAACCTTTTTAATTTCTTTCGCCTCTATTTTATACTGTTTAACTATTACAGAAAAGAAACATCTCAGCGTCTTTGGAGTTTTCAGCCTTTTCTCGTTTAACTCCCTTGTTCCATTTAGTCCATGGTTGTAAAGCCCAATTATAGCGCGGCCGATTTCATAGCCGTCATAGAAACCGGACGACCAATTCAGTCCCCAAAAACGGAAAATGTTAGTAAGCCTGGACACTCTAGCAAGTAGCCTTGTTAGGTATCATCCTTGGATGAAGAGAAAAAACAACGCGAAACCAAGATCAGAACAGATTCGATCAAAAATTACTACAAGAAAGGTAATAAATTTCGATGAACTTCGTAAATGCACCACTAACTTAGTTGCAATTATTTTTATATAATATATATATATATAGCAGTACTCGTATGAAATAGAGGGGAAAGAAAAGGCTACGGAAGAGCCGAATGATACGTCTAAACACTCTGCTTAAGAACTAAGGAATATGATGAAAAGTACCAACAGCAAAAAACGTAAAACTAGTTCTTTAAATACGGAAAAGGACAAGGCAAGTTTGTTTCTTGGCACATTCAAAAATTTAGAGGAAGCAGCCAACAAAAAAAAAAAAAAAAAAAAAAAAAAAAAAAACGAAAAGTCGGTAGCGAAGAAGAAATCGAAAACCTCACCAAGATCAACTTAACAACGGAAGAAAGTGTAGTACTTTCAGCAAGTGTTAATATCGAGAATATACTACGCGATATCCTCACCACCCACTTGATTTTAGTCAACTTAACAACGGGTTAGATAAAAAGTATCATTTGGTAATGCTAAATTCTAGATCAGACGGCTTTTGTGGTTTTAGTTGCCTGGAAGCCCTCCATTTTAACTCAAAAGACCGTTTCATAGAAGTGAAGTTTAAAGTGGGTGATAACTAATAGATAAAATTCAAATATACGAGTGGGTGCTCACGAAAATCTTCATTACGGTAAGAAATTAGCACCTACGCTAGACTACGGTTATTTTCTTGATCTCCATTGTGGTTTGCTTATCCGAATTGAACAGTGTTATGCTTATTTGCATTGAATGAGGCACTTTCACTTTGAAAAATTGCATCCATTCGAAATACATGAGTTTTTTATGATTATTCATTTAGTAAGTCATGTGACTTAGCAGAGATTTTACGATGTCAAGAACTTTAATATATTTGATTAGAGGTAAAAAAGCAAATTTTACTTGTACGTTTTCTTTAATTATGGAACTACAGCTCAAATCCCATTTTGCGGTTTATTTTTATGAATAATGCTCATTGCGACTGCCTTATTGAAATACTGTAAGGTATAGCGTTACTGCGATACTTGACCGTTATTAATTGTCTGTATGTATAGTCTTAAGTAGCAGTGTGTTATGGTATAACTTATTATTAATTAATTAATTGAAAAAAGAAGCAATCCGTTGGGGGCGATAAGAGCTCTTTTGGCTGAGCGAGATTTACATAAAGCCTATGCATACCTAAACGCGCCTCAAAACCAGACAGGTATGTTGCTAGATAAGTCACCTACTATATAGGCTGTGCAAATATGCAATAGGGCTCATTCTGGTACTAAGTCATTGTCTTTAACTCTAAATGTAAGACGTTGTACCCCCTAAAATATTTCTTTGGGGATATTAATAAATAAAGTGAGTACATATAGAATGTAAACCGTTGTTCTGGTACACGAACCCGGAAGAAAACCAAGACAATGGTAACTTGATTCCCTCTTTGTTAAAAAAAATGAAAAAGATGAGATCGAGCAATAATCTCGATTTACATTTTTAAGCTCCATATATACTCCTTATATCTTTACTTGGTTGTGACAGTAGCTGGTGAAAAATATATATATATATATATAAAACAAATAAGCTTCCATTACAAAGCAATTTTCAATCAAAGAATATAAATTCCCAAATAAATACTCTCCCGATGTCATAATAGAACAAATATGACAGACTGAAACCTGGTTGAAAAGAAGGATTCTCTCTACCCCTAAAAAAATGTCATAATTTATTTGAAACACACATGCACACAAAAAGTTTTAAAGGGCGCCGTTCCCCCGACAAATGCCGTCATTGAATCAACGCCGATCCCATTTTAATATTACACAAAATTGTAGTGGCCTCAACGTCTTTTTAAACAAATTGTCTTCTAATCTCTTCTGTTAAGAAAGTGTCAAAAAAAAAAAATTAAAAAGACGAAACTACAAGTTATATGTCTATAGATGCTTCTTTTTTTCTGGTTACTAAACTGAATTTGAAGCAAGAACCAGCAATACGGTAACAATGTGCCATAAATGGATATTAAAGACATGAGATAGACTTTAAACAAAAATCTTTTTTTATATTTTTATTCATCATCATATTCATCTTCTGCAGAGAAACTGTTGCTTTCTGTAGATTTTTTGTCTTTCTTTTTAGCTTGTCGATTGGGTATTTTGACGCCTTGACGCGAGAAGCATATAGATAACGGAGTGGTTTCTATAGTTACTGTATTAGTATGCGTCTCTATGTAAAATAGAGAATATACTTTACTGACTACGCCAGGGAATTTTTTGGGAGTATATACATAGAAGGGTTCTGTTTCAACGATTTCTAATACTTTCGAAACAGATGTCGTGTTCAATTTATTATGCGAGTAGGGGCTGCTATGATATGATTAATTCGTGTTTCTATGACTAGTTGAAAGATGAGACTTACGATCCAATATCTATTAACGAGAATTTCAATTTATACGTTCCTTCAGATCGAATACTCACGTCTGGAAAGACAAAGAATATCCCTAGATTCCCATCGAGATCGTATAGTTTTGATGCAGAAGATACTAATGAGCCGACCAAGTTTCTCATTCGAAGAGATGTGCTCTTTTCTTGTCCTTCTTTGTCCATTTCTTTAGTTGAAAAGTTAATAATTTGATTTGCACTGAATGCAGTCGTCGTAGTCACCGGCACTTCTCTTGGCGTGATCATTGGAATTGAATCGCAAGCAACTATTAAAAATGATATATCAAATGCACTATATGTAATATGAATCAGTCTATTATTTAGCCTATACAATTTTCATCTATCTTTACTCTGGATGAATGATTTGTCCAGTAGGAGATTTCACTGTCAGTTTTAAAATGGGTGCGGGAGAAATGGGTCTTCTATCTTTATCTCCAAAACCGCACATTCTTGCTCTAGAAGGTTGCTGTACAATGTTCAGTTCATAAATTCTAATCAAACCTATGTAAGTTATTGAGCTTTTTTTAATGTCATTTTTTTTCTTTACCTATTATAATTTGTTACTATTCTATTATTAGTTTGAGCTTGATACTGCCATATATGCTGCTGCTGCTGTTGTTGTTGTTGTCTATGAAAAGATGTTGTGTTATCTGTTGCTAATGTTATTAATTCTTGGAATAGATCTATTTCTTGACGCGGTTCTTGTTGTTGTTGAATTTGACAAGCTAATGGTGGATGAGTTATTGGGAATGGCATCATTTCAAGTGAAGAGCTCGGTTGTTGAGTGAAATTGAAAGGAAAATTTTCATGTTTTAATGCTGTTCCTGGTAACTGAGTGTTATATAGTATATTATTAAATGATAGGTTTTCTTGTGTTTGTTGCTGATTGAACTGTGCTGCTATTGTTGTTGTTTTGGTAGTAGTATTAGTAGTGATGTTGGTATTGGCATTAATATTATTATTAGTCGCAGTGGTATTGAATAACTGTTGGTCAAAGAGACCTATAACACGAAAAGGTAACTAAATGAATTTTTAAAATAAATATGAGGCGTAATAATTACCTCTAGTTACATTGAATAATTGGTTATTGTTTAATGCTTGTGTATATAGGAATTCTTCCGGTGATAATAGTTGTTGTTCTTCGTTACTATTTCCATTCGTCTGATAGTTTGAATTCAAGTGGAATCCATTGCTTGAATTTTCCATAAGTAAAAAATTAATTTGAGAAAAAAAAAAAAAAAATGAAGAAAAAGTACAACTATTTTAAATACATAAAAAAATAAATATGGTACCACTGAGTATAATATTGAGATCGATCCAATAAACTCTCATTTTAAGCGTAGTTTACATTACCAAAGATTTCGAAACCAAAGGGGGGAGGATATTTATTCTCCCATTGAACCCATACTCATTGGTTTTTTTTTTTTTTCTTTGTCAACTTGTCAAAAAAAAAAAATACATATATTCAAGCTAACTTTAAACTGTCATTTTCTGAGATTTTGTAACGATAAAAAGAATTTCTGACATCACATTCTCGCTATAAGAGTTTGATTTTGTATATGAATTATTGCATAATTTCTAGACTATTGTTACCTCACAAATCACATGTCAATAGGGCAAGATCAAGAAATATAACTTACCGTATCTTTCGTGTTGTTTTTGATTATAATAAAAACTCGCTTTTTTCAAAAATGTTATAACCCCATTCTAACGTACATGTTAGGGTTAACATATCTTAAAGCTTTTAGTACGCTACTTTTATAATAATTACCCGCTCGGTCCACTCCATTCATATGCTACGGATACAAGACTAGTTTGATTTTTATGATAATCGGTTTTCGCTTTTTACAAGAAAGGATATTTTCTACTTTAAGAAATTTGCTAAAATTTTCTAGTCGATTGATTAGTGTAGAGTCAACAAACCATCGAATTCTTTGAAATGACTAGTATAAGTTTCAGGGATCAGCTTTAACCTTTTATATAGGTGCATGAGCCAATCAAAATGTTGCAGAAATTATTTATGTAAATTCTGGTTTGTTTCGGTTGATCAATTTCTATAAGGAGGCCAGCCAGGAAAAAACTTCGTCCTTCATTTAACGAGATAAAAAGACGTCTTAAATAAAGAAGTGGCCTCAATTAAAATAGGCTTTCACTTTTCATTATAGAGCAAGTAAAAATTTGAAAGATGGCGGTCTGAAGTTTTTTACGGGGTTTGAAAAATAACAAACAAATAGCTATGTAGTGATAAAAAAAAAGTGCAGAAAGAGCTGTGTTTTTTTTCATATGAAAATTATAACGGTATTCACGGGAAATTTAAAATCCATCCTAAGGAATGTATCCTAGCAACGAATTCGAGGAAGGGAAGATACGGAAACGCTCACTCTAGAACAAAAATGAAACGTGTCTAAAAAAGGCTATTGAATAGAACTTGACTTCTAGAAGCCTTCCCCTACCCTGCTGTCTTTATTTTTACTGTGCTTCCACTCTCAATTTACGGAATGTTTGAAAAGTCCGCCCTCTTTTTTTTGGCCAATTGTGTAAAGTTAAATTGCCCCTAAATGCATGCGTTCATAACACACGGATTTCTATTGAGTTTTTACTGAACAATGAATGCTTCCTTTGTATATCTGATTGCTCTCGAGACAATAAACCCTATTTCCCACCATAAACATAGAACAAAGAGCCATAAAAAAGACCACTATTTTACAATACTTCTTTATTATTTATAAACAGGAGCAGTTTGTATGATTACTCTTGTTCTTTTACTCTTATTGTACACATTTTAAGCAAACTTATATCATTCGAGAAGGAAGCTCTCTGAAATAAAACAAGACTAAACAAAGGCTTTCGATTTTTAAAATCCCTTAATAACAGTTATGCTCTTCTTATACTTTTGCCGTGTGTAATGAACGTGTGCATTTAGGGGCAATTTAACTTTACACAATTGGCCAATTTTTTCCAAAAAAAGAGGGCGGACTTTTCAAACATTCCGTACAGTAAAAGATAGATAATCCTGAAGAAATTTACAGCCAGTACAGTATTCTCAGTCTTGAAACATACATATATTACGTTGTACACTTTGTCACTACAGATGTTATTAGTCATAGCCTTTCTTTTTTTTTTTGCTATAAACTGCTGTAGCATACTAAATAAATAAAAAGTGGTCCTTAGGTATGTACAAAATTAAAAACATTGAGCGGCGAATTGAATTGAGAATTTATTAGAACTGATCGATCTGTACTTGTCTTTGTTTTATGAGATTACATATGCTTCAACACACTAAAAAAGAATAGTCATTTTGACGTAAAACTGTAAAAACAAAAAAAAATATACTCCGAACCTTGCAAAGCAATATTATAGGTTGCTAGGGACATTTTCTTTCGGTTGCTAGGAACATTCTATTGGTGTTCTAAGCTAGTTTTTTTTTTTAGTCAAGTCAAACATGGATAATCTGTCGGCTTTCATTGCACAACAAAAAGTGAATCAATTCAGACAAAAACCAATAAAAATTGCTCGTGATGGCTAAATAGAGTGATTTTCGCCTTGCCTCAATTTTTCTACTTTCATAGAAAAAAACATTTAGGGTGGCGCTGAGGAATCGAATAATTTTAAATCGCACAGAATAATCAAGTTATCTATCAGATTGAATAATTGGAAGGTAATAACTATTACGTAGTATCATGCTCAGAAGGCGCGGCACACCAGCTCTACAACATCTGTTTCTTCCCAGATTTAGTGTTTCAACGAACAGACAGATAAATAAAATGTGGTGAAATGGTCCAAAATAAAGATATTTTATACCACCTGAAGACTGAACTACATGGAAGGCATACATATCTGTATAACGTGATGACAGCAAATTGTCACTAGCCTCCATTTAACTACCTTCAAAAAGCCTAGAGATATGGTTAGTATAGCTCTTGCTGTGCCATTATAATTACTTTTACGTAGGCATCAAAAGCCAGTTAAAAAGAGACAAGTATCCATGTAATAAAGACATGAAGAATACAAGTATGAATTATGAGTATTCTCAAGTCGTATTCGTCCCTGATATCCAAAATTTAGTTTATTATCCGGAATTTCACATCAAAAATCAGCTAAACCTGGTAACTTTATTGAATGCTCATTCTTTTGAGGAGTTGAAGGTAAACATGTACATAAAGCATTTATATATATACTGAATTTACGCAATGATAATGGATTTGGCTTATGTAAAACTAAGAGATTGTTATAAAGACACTACAGCTTGTAAACAAACAAATTCTTTATATGATAGCATCACCCCCATTGATTGCTTTTCATTTTTTAATTTTTCACACCTGCCTCTTGTGTTTTTTTTTTTTTACTAGGTAAGGACCATAAAACTACGAGTACTAAAGCGAAAACATCATTAGTTTGTCTCTCTGAGGTAAGAGAATGCGATGGAAAAACACGAGTAATTCCTTTGACTTGATGTGTACGATAACAGAAACCAACCCCTTTGAATTCGGTTTACACAAATACAATAAAAGATGATCTGTATGTAAATTGCGCAATGCCAGTATTTTAAAATCTCCTACTTGTAGCACGCCGCATTGATTATTGCGCAAATAAAATACTTTATCTTTGATTAAAAAAGAATCTAAGAATCTGATAAAAAATGAGATGTGATTGAGTTTAAAAAGCATATTGATGGTGATTAATCAATGTCTCGGCGATGGGAATAATAATAAAAAAGGCTTTCATTTCTACTATGATCAACCACTATATTACCTTATTTTTGAACAGGAGCAGAGAAGTCTCTTTAGAATGTTGGAAGTAAATATGATCGTATAAAAAGTACCCTGCTTATTGCACACATGCTTATCAGATTTTTTTTTTAGCTTTGGATGATTATGGAAGTTCACGGAAGGCTCACCTACACAGCAATTTAAATTTAAATGAAAGATCATTGATCATTTGCATCTGATTGGTTAGCATGGTAATACAATTTTATTTATCAGATTTGGTCGGAATCTGATAAAATTTTCCTCTTCTAAAAACGTCACATCTCCCCTCGAAGCTATAAATAAAACAATCTGATAACAGGTATTCTCTTTTTCTTTTCATCTTACATATTATCATGGCATCTCGTACACTTTTATCTAAATCTTGTTTCAACACTTCACTTCTGCAAGCAGCATTAAAGCATAAATCTATTCATCCAAAGAAGATTACCACATCTCCAGTACACCGTTTGGCCACCACTACCTCTATTGTTGACAATACGAGAACTCACGGAAGATTACCAACTTTCCAACTTTTTAATCACAAGAAGCAATGTCAAGATGTTCATCTTGTTAGCTTTACTTCTGTTGAAGGCAAGCGATTGTTTCGCAATGCCATGGTACAAGGACATGCTGAAAGTTTCTTCAAATTAATGGGTAACTTTTCTACCCAATCTTCATCTTCACAAGGCGGTGTTTGTTCTTGTAAGACCTTCTTTTATATAACCTCAGCCTAGCATTAACAGCTTTCCATAGTGGCTATGGTCTTGAACGCACTGGAAATTGACCCTAAAAGAATTTGGAAAGGAAATTGGCGCTGGTTCTCTTGTAAGTTTATTTAGCTTAAAAAGAAAAGTGCCGAATGCTCACTTGTGTATATAGCTGAACAAATGAAAACTTGCTCCCCAGCGGAATCCATACAAGAGCGTGGTATCCCATTTGATGAGTTCACTTGTTTAGCACAAACATATTGCAAGGTGCAGTCAAAGCGTGCTGCCAGCTATTCACAGTTTTTGGCTGACCTTGAATCTGTGACCTCAGATACAGTGAGTCAAATGGTAGTGAATTATTCAAGAACTGCTTTGGGTCAGCGTAGTCATCTTGCCTCGCATTTTAGTCCTATTGGTGGCTATAACAAGTTAGAAAACCAGGTGCTTATAATGGATGTCGCTCGAGGTGAATACCCCAGCGTATGGGTGAATACAAAAGACCTTTATATAGCCATGATAGAGCCTAGCCCTGAAGAAGCAGGCCGTAGTCGTGGTTATTTTGTCTTGAGTAACTACGATGAATCAAAAGTTTCAACAAAGCCTGTGTTGAACACAGCTGCACCATCAAAGTTAAAGTGCCAAGATTGCTCTCGCAAATGCCATTCAAAAGCTTAAGAACATACATTTCATTCCTGCATACATACATCCATACTCTCTCCTATCCCCATTTTTTCCTGCATTTTTTGTAATATAGTAGTATTGTAAAAAAAAAAAACTTATTTCCTTTTAATAAACAACTTTTATTTCTTTTTTACTTACACATAAAAGATGAGTTTTTAAGTAAAGGTCATTTGTAACGACAATAATAGCCAACAGAAAGATGCCTTTTATTATGGAAGTATACCTTTATTACAAAATATCTAATTAGTTTTTGTGCCTTTGTCTCTAAGTGCACCATTTCATGTTCAGCTATATTCTTATTGCTGTCCGACACATTAAGATAATCCGGAGATTTTTTCTTTTAAAATTTTTCCGGGATATTCCATTGTGCCGGGCCTTGAGAGAAGACCATCATCCAATGATGCTCCGCTTGTTACTACCTGAAAGCACTCTGGCAAACGAATCATTGAATCTTCCTCTCTCTTTGCACAAGTATGTAGCAACATGTATATTGTATGGCAACAACATGCTCTTTCAATCGACTAGATTAAAAAAGATGGATGGATTAAACATATCGATTGAAAAACATGGATGATGGCATATAAATTTTTTTTAGGCATTTGAACTTGTTCATTGACATTCTTTTTTTTTTTTTTTTTTTTTTTTTTTTTTT
>JNEK01000920.1:0-10353 GCA_000697295.1 Mucor indicus B7402 | reverse complement strand
ATCAAAAAGTGCGTATCACGTGACATTTCTTGCAGTAAAAAAGATATATCCAGCTCCAAAACAGCCACCAAACCATAAAGAAAGCAGTTCCTGGATCTTTTTCTTTAATAACAAAAGCCATAAAAGTTTCAACTCACTTGGATACTTCCCTGTCAGTTCGAAATTCAACATTGCAATTTCAAGATCTCAACCTTTTTTGAAATTTGTCAGTAATTCAAGCAAAAATGAATACAATGACCCCACCTATTGACTCTCAACAACTTTCGCAACTGGTTTTTCAACTCCAACACCAACTTTTTGCTCTTCAGGAACAGGTACAGCAACATCACCACATTCTTGAGAAGATGGACAAGTTGGAAAAAGAAAATTCTGAACTCCGTGAAAAACTTTTACAACTAAGCCACGAAAATGAAAATTTGCGTAACAGCCTTGCTACTTTCCCCAACCTCTCTGAAAATTCGCCCACTGCGGGTATCGAACCCTTGAAGCAAAAAACTTCTGATTCCAAATGGGCCCGTATGGTGGCTCAACCGGCACCTAAGAGCTCCCCTGGTCGCTCTTTGAAAAAAAAGATCGCCGCTGCCCGTGCGTTCAAAACACCTGAAGCACGCGGTCCTCAAGGTTACCAATTTGTTTATATTGGTAGATCTAGAAAAACCGACCGTTCTGAAGTCCGCTCTCGTCTTCGCCATGCCGGCGTTGATACTGGTCGTATCATCGATGTCTGTTTCCCTGCGTCAAACGTGATTGGTCTGCTTCTCCATACTCAGTATGTCGAAGAATTCACCAAAATTATGAAATCTGTTGATTGTGAGTTCCAAGAGGGCTTCGATCCTATGAACCCCGTGCACCTTGCTGGCCCTGCTTATGCCTCTCTTGATTCTGAACAACGTGCACAAAAAATTCACGAACTTGTTCGCAGACGTTGTTTAAGTACTCTTAAACACGTTCGTCCCTATTCTGTTGGCCCCATTGGTCGTTTCTTTGTATCACAGGGTTACATGGATGACTCTGAACTCTCTATTGCTCTCGAAGAAGCTCGTACTCGTCTTGAGGCCTCTGAACCACGCAAGGCTGCCTTCCTTTTCCGCTCATCTCAGGCAAATGTCGATGACGATGAAATGGACGGTATGACTGATAGCGACAGACATCGACTCTGTATCAAGACTCTAATGAGTTTTGCTATAGCGTCCTCTATTTTAACGCCTTCTACGGCCCCCTCACACTCCTTTTTCTCTCTTGGTCTCTGGAATGCTAACGGTCTTACCGATACAATAGTTCATGATGCTCTTTCCCACTCCTTAAACACCGATATCCTCTTTGTAACCGAAACTTGGCGCACAGCTGGTAATTACCCTACTGACTGGGCCCAATTTCATCTCTATGGCAAAACGTTATCCTTAGCACATAACCGTGGTTCTGGGGGTGTCACTGCTTTTGTCAATCCTAATTGCAAACACCAGGTCTTCCAATTACCATCTTACAACAATGCATATACCTTGTCACTTAAGGTTGGTACCCTTAACGTGCACTGTGTATATCTGCCTCCTCCTCTTTCATCGGCTCAAGTATTACATATTCTCAATACAATCCCACCCGATCGTGATACGATTTTATGTGGTGATTTTAATGCTCGACTTGCTTCTCTTACAGGTGATAAGGCTAAGACTACACGTGGTGTTGCTTTTATTTCTTGGCTTGACGAATCTGGTTACTCTGTCCTTAACTCTTCTTTGGCATATGGTATACCTACTTATTATACCTTTTCCAATGACCGAGTTAAAGAAAGTATTATTGATCTTTTCTTAACGAATATCTCTTCTGGTTCTGCGCTGGTGACACCCAGAATGGTTGTTGAATCGGATTTATCATTAAGCTCTGACCACAGGTTGATGTCCCTCTCGTTTGGTTATATCCCACCTATACCTGACGGCTCCCCCAGACACAAGATGCAACTATGGCCCCACGACGTCAATGGAAATTATCCAAACTTCAGAAACAAAAATTTGGTGTTAAATATGAAACCGAATTAAAAACTCTGCTGCAGCCTTTGTATGATACTCTTTCATCTTTAGTTGAAGATACACCTCTGGTGCGTCCCGACATTGATGTGAGCTAGTGGAACCAGTAGAAGCAGTAGAAGCAGACATAGTAAAAAGAATAAAACCAAAGAGATAGAAAACAGGTAGAAATAGAGATAGATCAGAGATAGTTAGAGCTTGGCGATACGAATAGAGATGTAGGGAAAGAGCAGCTTCTCCACCATAAAATAAGCGTGAGTTCGGACTTGAGAATTTAAATAACAAATTAGAAAATAGAAACTAAAGACTTATTTTTAAGTAAGAATAAAGATAATAATTTTATTAAATAAAATGTGGAGTGGTATTTATAGTTTCCTAAGAAGTGACATAAAAGCGACTACTAGAAGGTTCGAGTATTTGGAGAGTATCTTATGGAAAAGACCTGAATTAACAAGAAGATTCTAGTATGTGTCAGAGAGGAAACCAATCAGAAAAGGAGGAAATTAGAGACCTGAGTCTGATGACGACACAGCTTCGCGACAACTCTATTGTGACTGTGAAAAGTTAGTGCTGGTTAAAGTTATTCCATATATAGTGTGCCTGTTACTGTATGGAGCGAGTAGACGATGTTGCAACACTGACCTGACTCTTGTGACCGTGATAGGTTTTTTTTTTTTTTTTTTTTTGAAATAAAAGTTGTTTTTTTATGTACAATTAAACTCATTACTCTTACTATCGATAAAGAGAGTGATTGATACCCCCACTCATTCCTTCTTATAAATTAAGTTATGAATAATTCACACCGTAATCGTATTCAATCATTAAACTCGCGTTTGGGTTCTCAACAAAGAAACTTCTTGCAGGTACAAAAAATACCACCTGAAAAGTTAGAAGTTGTCATTCAACCCAAAGTCTCACAACTTACAAAAATTGATTCGTGTTTACGGCCTATTCAAACAAATATAAAGCGACCTACAGCTGACATAAAAAAAGAAGCACGAGAGCTCCAGTCAACGAAGCCAACTTATAAATTAGTCGAAGATAAAGATGTACCTACCATCATCAAAGATTACAAACGTAGAGTTCAATATAAAAAGTTAGACTTTCTAGGCTCTGTAAATCTCTTTTTATTTATATTTAAGCCATGTACTTATAAGTGTTATAGGGTGCTTTTGGTCGAGTGTATCGTGTTGTTACTGTGGATAATAAATATTATGCAGCAAAAGTAATATCTAAAATAGCGTTAAAAGACAATAACGTAAAGAGCAAATTGCTAGCTGAGATCAATATCCATCGTATGCTTAAACATGACCATATTGTCCGATTCCATAGCTATGTGGAGGATAAACACAACATTTATTTAATTTTGGATTTATGCGAAAATAGAGCAAGTAAAGGACTCGATACTCCTAATAAGTTTTGACTAAAGCATATATAAATAGGCTCTAAGTATGATGTTACGAAAGCGTGGTGGATGTCTAACAGAATTAGAAACAAAGTTTTATATGGCACAGATACTAATGGCACTTCGATACATGTCCGATAATAGAGTATTACACAGAGATTTGAAGATGAGCAATATCTTGCTAGATTCGAATATGAATTGCAAAATAGGCGATTTTGGTTTAGCTGCTTTATTATTACATAAAGAAGATAGAAAAAGGTAATACAGCGTATATACAAGTGAGTTGATCTGACCCTCCCTCTCTCTCTCTCTCTCTCTGTTTCTTATTTAGAACCATATGTGGCACGCCTCATTACATTGCTCCTGAAATCTTATTCAATAAAAAGGGTGGGCACGATCATAGAGTAGATATGTGGTCTGCAGGTGTGCTAATGTAAGTATAAAGCCCATATTGGAAGATTGTTTTTATATATATCTCGAGTTTTCAATCTTTTAGGTTTAATCTTTTATTTGGCAAGCAACCATTTCCTCAAAATGAAAGCCGTAAATTCTATGAGTAAGTTCTTTCCTTTTTCTTTTTTTTTTTTTTTTTTTTTTTTTTGTTTGCGAGTAATAACCCTGTTTTATCAGCAACTTGCGCAAAAATGCGGTACACGTACAGTACAAGTTTCCAAAGGAATCGGAATATCTTGTATCATTAGAGGCAAAGGATTTGATATCAAAACTTCTTGTTAACAACCCTGGTAAATATTCTTTTGAATGTCTATTGAATTCTTGCTAACTGTCTATAGATCAACGTATTTCCGTGGTGGAAGCATTACAGCACCCTTTCTTTCTTAGTGCTATTCCTGACCGTATACCCAAGCTTGCATTAGTTCGACCACCCGAATATAAAGATTTATTTGATAACTTTTGTGACATCGAAACAAGTAGCCAGACCAAATCTAAGCTTGCACTTGAAGTAGAGAAGGCAAAAGACATCCGACGATCTTTTATTGATAATGACATTCGACCCCCCATGAAGATTCTTCAAGAGACTATTTACGATCCGCGCTCTCAGTACCCTATACAGCAACCGGAAATATCTTTGCCTCAAGAATTGTTAACATCCATTGAACCCAACACCACTTCGAAAAAGAGAACAGCAAGCAATACAAGTTCAGCGAAAAAGGAAGAGAGTGGCTTTACTGCTCCCAAAAGAGTATGTGGTGATGGTGATATTATTATGTCTTTGAGCCGGACAACAAAGTCTGTTTCTTTAGAACAATCCAAGTTGAATAAACCATTTGGTAAGTTTTACAAGTAGGATTCAGGAACAGGAAAACTCATCCCCCGATAGCTGTTCCTACTGCATTACCTAATCGAAAGCCAGTGATGGAAGAAATGGTGGATAATTTAAATAGCATGATAA
Organism: Mucor indicus B7402; assembly: GCA_000697295.1. NCBI lineage: Eukaryota > Fungi > Mucoromycota > Mucoromycetes > Mucorales > Mucoraceae > Mucor > Mucor indicus. Next base: position 5,516 of record JNEK01000920.1, on the reverse strand, counting down.
AAAAGACTGCTTCGTTATCTAAAGAGCTTCGACGTGATGAAGTTGAACAAGACAAAGATTTTAAATGGGGACACAACAATATATTTGTTGAAACTTGGGTGGATTGTTCAAAATCGTATGGTTTCGCGTACTGTTTATCAGACGGTACACATGGGTTTTTATACAACGACGGGTCAACAGTAACTTCATACGATGAAAAGTAATATACACTTTTAACTTTACAGAAAAGCAAACTCACTTACTATTATTATTATAGTCATTATTATTATATTTATCACCGAGTAGAAGATAATCGATATGTTGAGCAAGAATACACGACCATTCCTCCTGAGCTAGAAAAGAAATGTACTGTATTAAACAAATTTCGAGCGTATGAAGGGCCTGAACTGAAACATGATCATGTTGTGCCAAAAACAAAAGAATTAACCAAAATTCACTTGTTTAAGTATTACGTGTCAGATACAGCGATAGCATTTAGATTAAATAACGGAGTGATACAAGTAAGTCCTTAGCGTGTTAGAGGGGACATTTCCTAATGGTATGTTAATAGTTGAATTTCTTCAAGCATCAGAAGCTGATCTTATATGACAAAGGAATGAAGTTGATTTTTATTGACCAATCTGGAACTTTATATTATTATAACACGTTTGATGTGATAAGCTCAAATAACAAAGATATCACGGACGCATTAAATTACGCGCATTCTATATTAAAAGAACAAAATATTCAACGACAAGAAGCATTACGGAAAGAAAGATGGAAGCGATTGATCTAATAAAACTAGTAGAGATTCTTTTTTTTTTTTTTTTTACTGTATAGTACGCTTCGAAATCTCCCATTAAAAAGCACGTTAATCACTTTATCTGTACTGTATATCTGTAGTAGGCAAACCGACGAAGTTGGTCTGCGCCAAATTGCTTTTTTTAAAAAACGATCATTGACACCTTTTGAGAGCTCAGGAAATCTTTACATATCTTGTATAGAAACCCTAGTGAAGACATTCTGAATATATCTTGAGGGGAATTTCACATAGATATACTGGCGACGTTAGTAATACTATTTAGTTTTCGAAAAGGTTCTTATACTACTTGACATATAGCTTGCTTTGATTTATTTCGTTAAATCATTCCGTTTCAGAAAGTTACCAGGTATGTAAATTCACCATGAACCAAGAATCAACTTACCTATTTTATCAGACTAAGATACAAGTGTGGACCATCGAGCACCGATATTCTTCTATCAAATATAACCGTGGGCACTATTCTTCAAATAAGTGGAGTTCTTCTTTCTTCTTTCTTCTTTCTTCTTTCTTCTTTCTTCTTTCTTCTTTCTTCTTTCTTCTTTCTTCTTTCTTCTTTCTTCTTTTTTGTTTTGTTTTGTTTTCGCGCATGCTCTTACCCTTTAGTTATATGCACTAAGGCAATCACAAATGCAAACGTGCTAAAATCCGTCTCTACTCCAGTTTTGCGGGTGACAAGAAGAGGAGGAGCATTGTGTGATTCAAGTCATTGTAAGTGCTCCTGTAACATATAGTTAAGCCTGATGATTACGAAAAGTATACGTGTATTTGTCTGGTGAAATCAAAGAATGCGAAGATGCTCTACTGATGGGTAAATTCATAAATATTTATAGAGTACACATACTACTACTGTGTTGAAATACATCTAAGTTAGAATAAAGTAAACTTTCAAGTAACTATCACTATTTTAGTAGTTCCGTAAATCTAGTAGCGTAGCGGTGCCTCCATTAATATTTTTTAGCTAAAAAAAAAAAAAAAAAAAAAAAAAAAAAAAAACGCGTCCAGGCACAGACCACATATCTAAAGCAATCATCCAAGATCCAACTATGGTCAATTATATAATTAAAACCTTAACACTGAAAATGATTACTTTGTAGAAAACTGTGAATGGAGTGATGGAACTCGTTCCAATGGTCTTGGAACCAAAATCGCTTGGTCTTGGGTTCCTACCAATTATTGTTGAAATACAGCAAACGGTTGCTAAAGCCTTTATGAAGAGAGAAATTAGTTGTTTACAACAAGCATTCAAGAAATATAACATCGATATAAATAAGTCTAATCATATGTCATTATTATTATCATTTGTGCTTTTGGTTTTTATTGGTTACCAAAGATAGTCTTACCTTTTTCGTTTCTGTTACTACAACATGTGTCGATAACTTTGTATTTGGTCTGTTTAATTTTTTTATTGCTTAAGTCTATTTGACATTGACATCACGTTTATTATAGTCTGTTTTACCTAGATCATAGTGATATAGGACAACACTGATTGACTACGGTCTGTACAGTCTCGCACTCTCTTAAAGGACACCAAAACTTCTTCATAACTGTATTTGATTTCAACAATTTAATGACTCGAACTGTAAGAATATGATTGACCAAGAAGAAGAAACTTTTTCAAAAAGTGCATTAGGTCCTTATATTAGTCTAGTGCTCTCCTAGCTGAGCTAGGCTCACTTTGTTTTCTTTAGTAATCAATGATGGCATTAACGACTATGATATCGATAACAGGCGATTTTATTGGATAATATAATCAGTATGGTGTCAATGATTTTGATTTTTATTGGATTGCGAGCATCAGTAAAAAAAAATTTTTTTATAGAGCGATCTTCGCCAAAAGCTTTTCAGTAATGTAAATCGTCTAAAAAAGGAACAATTATCCGGATACAAGCAAGTAAAAGTAAGGTTTCATCTTCTGTTACGACTTTTATTTTTTGTTTGGATGTTTTGTGGTCACTATGGTTACAGCATGTATGTTAGGATGGAAGACCTGTCAAAATTTTATATATTGATCTCAGCTCAACAAACGTTTATCGAGTGTTGTACAATAAAAAGTAAACTAAAACCTTCGGGATTAATAAAGTTTCGCTTTAAATATCATAAAAAGAGAGGATTAAAGACCTGAATATCTCTTTTTTTTTTTTTTGAAGTCTTCTTTTCCACGCTCTTACCTCTTTTTTTATTTTAATATAATAGAAAATATCCGGGTCTCTGGCCACAATTAGATCAGCGTTTTATACAGTTGCAATTACACTTTAATCAAATTCTTACCTTCTTATCAATTTATTTCAACAACAAATAAGGTATAATCAACAATGGATCCTAACGAAAAAATTGATACAACTGATCAAACAGTTATCGAAAACGCTGAGAGTTTTATCTCTGAATGCTCTTCTTCAGAAAACAAAGGTCGTACATTACAACGTAACTTGAAAGCACGTCATATCCAGATGATTGCATTAGGCGGTACTATTGGTACTGGTCTTTTCATGTCTTCTGGTAAAGCTATTGCCTCTGGAGGACCTGGCGGTGCACTTGTGGGCTACGGCATTGTTGGTATTCTTGTCTTTTGTGTCATGATGAGCCTTGGAGAAATGGCTGCTTACATTCCTGTGGCCGGTTCTTTCTCTCATTTTGCTACTCGTTTTGCTGACCCTTCTCTTGGTTTCACTGTGGGTTGGGTCTATTGGGCTAACTGGGCTGTTGGTGTAGCCGTCGAACTTACTGGTGTAGCTATTATCATGGAATACTGGGTCAAGAACATTAGCAGTGTACTGTGGTCTTTTATCTGCCTTATCATTCTTTTGCTCATCAATGTTTTTTCTGTCAAGGGTTATGGTGAGATTGAATACTGGATTTCGTTCATCAAAATCATTGTTGTTGTTATCTTTATTATCGTTGGTCTCTGTGTCGATACTGGTGCTGCTGGTGGTGTATACTATGGTGTTACTAACTTTCATCTGGAAGGTGGCGCTTTTCCTTTTGGCTTTCTTGGTGTCTTTAATGTGTTCATTACTGCTGCTTTCTCCTTCAATGGTGTTGAAATTGTTGGTATTACTGCAGGTGAATCTGCAAATCCTCACAAAACGGTACCAGCAGCTGTTAAACAAGTCTTTTTCCGCATCGTTTTATTCTATATCCTTTCTATTTTTATTATCGGTCTCATTATTCCTTATACAGATAGCCGACTTATGCAAGGTTCTTCAAGCAACGTTGCCGTGTCGCCATTTACGCTTGTTTTCGAAAAGGCGGGTGCTTTGTGGGCTGCTGATTTAATGAACGCCATTATTTTGATTACTATGATTTCTGCAGGCAATTCTGGTGTATATTCCTCGTCTCGTACCCTTTTGGCTCTGGCAAGCGATGGTTATGCCCCTCGTTTCTTCACGTTTGTTAACCGCTGGGGCATTCCCCTTTGGTGTGTTTTGGCTACATGTGCTATTGGATGTTTAGCTTTCTTAACATCTCTCTTTGGTTCAGGCGTAGTCTTTACATGGTTGACATGCCTTACGTCACTTGCTGGTCTGATTACTTGGGTCTCTATTGCTATTACCCATTATCGTTTCCGTACTGGATATGTCAAGCAGGGTCGTTCCTTGAGTGCACTTCCTTATGCAGCACCTTTTCATCCTTTAGGTGACATTTTTGTAATTGTAATCGGTACTATTGTTATCTTTGGTCAAGGCTACACGTCTTTCATTGCTCCTATAACTGCCTCTGGTATTATCTCTACATATATTGGTCTCATTCTGGCTGTAGTGCTTTATGTTTCACACAAGTTGTGGAAGCGCGAAGGATTTGTCAAAGTGGAAGACATGGACTTTGATACCGGTACGTTTCATGAGTCTGTATTGGATATTCGAGAAGACAATGGACTGGATGCAAATGGAAAGCCCCAAACTTTTTGGAAAAGGGCTTCTACAAAACTACTTAGCATTATTGCTTAATTTTTGTGTAAAAAAAAAAACAATGCTTGATGTTTTCAACAACATATGGATATCCTTTATTTTTTGTTATATAAACTTTATCAATGCCTATGCATATTATGTAAATAAACAATACCTTTAATAATTACCTTTTTTTTCAACAAAAAAAAGACATAATTATTATAGTTAGTAGAGCATATCTAAAGAAATAAAACGCTTTAACTTCATTGTTTACGCAAAAGACGTTTTTACCTTACTGCTTTCAATTGTTTAAGTGTAAACATGTATCTAAGGTAAGTTACGTTGTCGTAGCTCATCATTAGTTATTGTCGACATTACAAAGTGAATAATCAGAGTTAATTGACACAAAGGCAACTATAGGTCATAAAACCAGCTCACTTCAGCAGAGTCATGATTTATCGAAACCAAAACAATAGTAGTATACTTACTATAAAATATTGGCATAAAATAGTATCAACCAATGGAAGCCCTATCATTTTTTTAGGGTAAAAGTGCACATGTTGTACACACTTGTGTTTAATAAAGATGTAATGATATAAAATAAAATAGCTCTTGAAAGCTAACAAATGGATATCAACTCTTGAGTTTCCTACAAGTGCTTTTCTCTTTCACATGCTTTTAAGTGGCTTTTACGCCTTTATAAATATCTGCTGTCGTATTCTCTTTTTATTACTGAAGAGCGCAATTTATTTATTTATTTATTTGTATTAGGTGTTGAATTTCTTTTTCTTCTTTTTTTTTTTTTTTTTTTTTTTTTTTAAAAAAAACTT
>JNEK01000916.1:0-21477 GCA_000697295.1 Mucor indicus B7402 | reverse complement strand
ATTTTAAATTAAAAAAAAAAAAAAAAAAAAAAAAAAAAACTAAATAAACTATTTTCGTCTTTCTATAAAAAAGTTTACCTATAGTTTTGATTGGCATCTTCTACAGCCAATCTCTTGAATTCATTATACATACGCTTGTTGAAATGATCACGCAAGAAGTGAGACCAGAAGCGGAACAAAGTATTCATTTCTTGAGAATGACCAACACCTAATTGCTTACGTTCTCTCAAAGCCTTAGCATGATACTTGTGGTACTTGTGTTGAACAAATCCCTTTTCTTTCAAGAGCTCGTGGCTAGGATGTTGGAAGCTACCAAAAGAATGGGCCATGTCCAAGGAGGTAGAGAGAAGACCTTCAGCAGGTGACTTACCGTAACTTGTAGATAACAAGTCGTTAGGGTTGTAATGATAGGGTTGGTCACTCAAAACCCAACCAACATGACCATGTTCATTAGCCTTTTGAGTGGGTGTGGTACCAAAGAAAGCAGAACTGGGAAGGGACTCGGGACGAACAGCATAGAAACGAGGAGTCTTGTTGCTCTTCTTAATAGGCTTAGATGTAATGGTGGTGCTAGAAAGTTGAGCACCAACTTGTTCACCGTGTTGATGTTCACGATGTCTCAATTGATCAAATTGATCCTTACCAACAGAGCCAACCTTAGAGGTAGACAACTTGGATTCGCCAAGACCGCTTTCGTATTGGTAGAGACCTTCGTTGATCATATCAGAAATATCTTCATTAATCTTGGCGCGATTGAAGCTGGTATGAGTACGATCGCCCTTGCGTTGAGTGACAATCATGATTCTAGCAACAGTTTCATCATCCATTTCGAGATCGTCTTCTTCTTCGTCATCAGAAAGGTAGTATTTCTTTACAGTGTCGTTGCGTCTCCCATCAGTCCAATCTTCGTCTTCAAACTCAAACAAGTCATCATCGTCCTTTTGCTGTTGTTGTTGCTGTTGTTGTTGAACAGATTTACGACGATCACCATTCAATCTAGGAACAGCAGCAGGCAATAGGGTTGTGCCAGCCAATGAGGCTAATGTGGGTTGAGCGTTGGGGGGAGCGTTCTGCTTAGCAACTTCAGCAGCAGTGGTTTTAATTTTGGGAATAGAAGGAGTGGCAGGAGCTGGTCCGGGAATAACAGAGGGCATTAACCAAGTTTCCCAACCTTCTCTCTTACGTAACTTATCTCCCTTAGCTTCAACAATTTGACTGTCTTCCAAGGCTTCACGAATCAACGCAAGGTCAGTAGTCAACCCCTTAACTCGATTGAAGTTGGCAATAAAGTTCAAATCAACAAAACCGTTGGAATCCATTTGTTGACGTAAAAATACATCTTTACACAAGTTATCAATGCTAAAGTAATATTCACTAAAAGAAACTAATTAGGACAAGGTCTAGCTAGATAGGTCTTGCTTACATTTGTTGCATAATATATAATTTCAAAGTATCGGCATCAATGCTAATATAGCCATTATTTTTGCGACGAAAAGAGCTCTTTGGGCGAGTGTTACGGGGTTTCGACTTCTTATCATCGGCAGGGGCCTCAGCTGCCTTAGTAGCCTTACTGCTGGAGGTTTTTTTGGCATCAGCAACAGGTTTAGAGCGGCGGCTCTTACGACGAGGACTCTTATGCACAAGAGTAGGAGTCAAAGGCTTCCATTGACCTTTGCTCTTCACTTTGACAACCTTCTCTTTTTCAGCTTCGTTGGTTGTACCTTCAGCCACAGCGTCTTGGGGTGCAGGCCAGTCTAAAAAAAAAAAAAACCAATATCAAAAAAAGTCCTCTTCTAAACATGCTTTTCCTGTTGCTACCTCCTGATATTTGAATTTTCTCGGTTGGTTTCTCGGTTGCTTCAACTTTCCAAGCACTCTTCTCGGGGATTGGTGCTGGAACAGTTTGTTTTGAAGATTCATTCGAAACTTGATCTTTGACGATCGGTTTCTCTTCGACTTTAGTGTCCATATTAAGTCTATTTTAAAGAATGGTTAGGTCTATAATTTAGTTCAAATGGGTGAAATTCTCAACATTACTTGTTCAGGATTGAGTTAGAAAAAAAAAAAAAAAAAAAAAAAAAAGAACTTGTTTGGTTGCACTAAGACTTCCTCACCACGTCAAAAAAAATGTGTACTGAAAAAAAATGTGGCTTATTCTATCAAGTTTCAGAGGGGTTTTCACCTCACATGCTTCGATTGAAGAAATATTTTAATTTTTTTAATAAATTGAGAAGTTATAAATGACCAGATGAGCACATAGCATTTGACTGCTACATTGTCCTGGCCAGGTCTGGTTGAATAAAGAGAAAAAAAACCTCTTGTGAGAAAAGAGGAAAATGCAAAAAGACGAGTAAAAAAAGGTTTTTCTAACACCACAGAGGCGAGAAACGGAGAAGAAGACAGGGAGGTACATCTTGTGTGAGGCTAATTTGTCCAAGTACTTGAGAAGATAATTTTGACCAAATATTAAAATGGCTACAAAGGTTCTCTAGTCAAGCATTTAGGGAATACATTGAACGAAATTTTATGTGTATGTTTTAGTTTTAGCAGTCTTTCAGATGTGTGAATCAGAGCGTAAAAGCGATAGTTTTATTATGATATCATTTTATCCATAGTAGAAAATGACGTCTAAAATATAGAAGCATTTAGCGCAACATATACTATGTGTACACTGCAGCAGTATACTGCCTGAAGTGATTCTTAGTGGCATTTAAGCCATATACTTATGACGCAACCCAAATGAAGAGTACCAAAATACAGTGAACTAATTTAACACTCGAAGGGAAAAAGAACAATGGTTGGATTCTCAAATACACATCAGTCATATACTACTTTAGTATGCACAATATGTTCATTTTGCTCTTTGTTGTTTCGGAAATAGTACGTGTAAAGAAGGTGCTAGATTTCAATTTTTTATTCTCTTTCTACATGTTGTTGAATAATTGCAGTAAATATTCGTATTAAGTCTTATTACCAACAGTAAGAAAGTATGTAACTTACAAACGGTGCGGGGTTGCAGTGCTCTAGATGATAATGTAGTGAAAACATGGCTCACAAATATCCAGTGGTTGGCTGCCATGGTCTGTTAAGGTAAACATCAAGTTTGCCTTTTTATACAGACAGTTACTTACATTTTTCTCTCATTAGATGTACAAATCAAAAATATTTATCGCCTTCTCGACTTTAGAATAGAGGCTTTGCTGTAACTCCGAAGTTCAGAGATATTGAGTTAAGTCATAGGCAAGCCCTGGATCGGTACTCTGTATTCAATAGAGAAACAGCTAAACACGCTTCTTCAAGCACCACAGGCTACACTTACAAAAAAGACTCCGCTCTATGCCTCCGGATAACGGTTCTCTTGAGGGATATTGATAGAGTAAACGTATGATGCAGGTAATTTAAACATAATACTTACATTGTATGTCTTAAAACTGATTTATTTTCGTCTAACCTCCATGTTTATTTCCTCTAATATTGATACCTGTTTTACCTAAAATGGTTGATAAGTGATACACGCAAGAAAAAGTAGATATAACTTTCCAAGACTTATTGGTTTTTGCAGCTCTGGAAGCAAGTTTTAATAGACTTGAAGAATAAAACAAATGGTTATTATCTACAGGGAAAGTGGTAGAAAACACGTTGTACAAATTTAGCAAGTCTTGTTTAGTAGATCACCCTTCTTGTTCTATGATTTTAGATTTAGATGACAAGACCTATTTAAAAGAAAAACTTTTTACACAAGAAGAAATCACTAAAATGAAGCAAAAAAAACCCTCATTGAATTCATAACTACTTTACCTACCGACCTGGCAAACTACATAAATAGCTTTAACTGTGATAGCACCAAAGATCTTCGAACGCAACTTCTCAAGGTACAGGATTGGGAACATGATTACGATCCAAAAAAATATCATGACTTTGATTGGGTCAAGCATACTATATTTTCATTTGTGAGACTTTATGAGTCAGGAAACCTAAAAAAGATCCAAAAAGAAGCCTGGTACAATAGTCATGTCTGGTCGCTTATTGATACCATATTCGATGACATAAAAACTCTACAGGTTATTCGGTAAATAAAACAAAAAGATCGGTATAAACAGTCATATATTAATTTTATTATTTCATAGTGGCGAAGCAGCAAATGCTGCAAGTACTAGAAGAAAAAATATTGATAGAGTAATTGGATCTAAAGATATTATCACAAGAGCTTTTACTGGTTATAAGTGTGATTTAATTGTAAGAGAAGAAAAACCTGAACATGAATATGCAGATGAGTGTGGAGTTGGAGAAACTGCTGTACATAACCTAAACACTAAGACGATCGAAGAAAAGGGGATAAAATTGCCAAAGGTGATGAAAGATATGTTAGATAAATTAGTTACAAGTAATCAAAACGAGTCCAAAGACCTCTCAGTATTTGGAATCCAAACTGCAGGTCTATCTATAACACTACTAGCTGCCGACAAACCAACTCCTTACATTACAAGAATAACAAAAATCAAAGACCTGTCTATACCAAGTGACGTATCCCACTTTACTAGAAGCATTTTACCGTTGATCGTTTTAATATGGCAATTTAAACAGCAAATATTAAAAGTGAAAAACCAAGTATTTTCCAATCAGAAACGTAATTACCCAAAGGATACCAGCGAATGGTTAAACGCCTGTTTAAATCATGACAATGTAGTCGCTATGCCTGTCACCTCAACTTCAACTGAATACGTGAATAAAAGAAGAAAGGTTGACTCTTGAATCAACTGCTTGTCTTGAATAATTTGTGAGAATGCATGCTATATCTCACTGTCTGAAGTCGACTTATGCAATACAGTAGTCGCGCCATATAGTGCTAGCTTTTTCTCAGGCACCTCTCAGCACTAAATAGGATTTTAGCATTATATAGCGCGGTTTTTCACAGATTTGTTAGCAGAGGGTCATTTTTTCTTTGAAACTTCTAGCACTATATAGGATTTAGCACTATATAACGTAGCCTTATATAACGCGGGTACTGTAAAATAAAATGTTTTTATCGAAATTCTCAAATATCTGATTATGAACTTATATTTCAAGTAAATCAGTTTTGACAGACTACTAATAAAATTTCTTTTGTACACTGTTTTTAGGACTTGGTTTGACAGTTTTTGAGCATCAGTAACATTAAACTGATATAAATAAAGGCTGTTACATCTTCCTCTTGTCGTGATAAACTCATATATATAAGTATAATCTACATAAGTGAAAAAGTCGGTTCCAAAGTTATAATTTTGTAAGTCCCAAAAAAGTATGAAAGGGCACTGTCATAAGATTCCACCAAAAAGACCACAAAATACACAGTCATTTTTTCATGATTCTACTCACGTTAGGATGTTTCTATTTATTAATCGTGTGAGAGCCATAGTGAGAGCCATAATGAGAGCCATAATGAGAGCCATAGTGAAAGCCATATTAGTGGGAGCCATAATGAGAGCCATATTAGTGAAAGCCATAATGAGAGCCATAGTGAGAGCCATAGTGAGAGCCATAATGAGAGCCATAGTGAGAGAGTTGATAATTACGCCGTACCAGATGAGTACATGCATTGTTTCAATGTCTTGGACAACATTCCTGAGCACGAACCCATGGAAGTTGAGAATACAAAAGACTTGTACGAAACTACAGAATTTGAATGGCATCACTGGAAAGAACCAGGTACAAATGAGAGGTTGCCTGAATCAGAAGCGAAGAAACTTTTGGATTTGAAGAGCTATCAGGCATATCGCCAGATCCTGGAGAACAATCAGTCAGAAGCAGAAGCTCAAATCACTGTAGAAATTGAGAAATGGCTTGAAGCAACGCAAGAAGAAAGCCCCAGCAATGGTTCGAGGAGCGTATAGATCCTATTCACCTGAACAAGTACAAGAGCTTCTTGATCTTGTTATCGAGCAAGGTCTTTCTGCAAAAAAAGCAGGTGCAATCGTTGGAATTGTTGAGCGAACAGCTCAACATTATGTAAAGACTTACAGGGAAGATGATGAGAAACGCTTGCCCGGTGGTAGGAAGCAACGAGTAAGTTGGGAGAGGAAACTTGGGCCTCATCATACAGATTTTCTGTGTGAGTTTTATGGCAAGACTCCACAAGCTGTACTTTGGCAGGCAAGAGATGCGTTGCTTGAAGCTTTTCACGAAATTGGTTCGATTACATTATCAGGTCTTCCTAGACATCTCATCCTACATGCCTCTTTAACTCTTAAGAAGATAGAACCAATTGTGTCTTCAAGAACGGCTCTTAGTAATCTTAAGCTACGTAGAGATAGGGTTCTTGAGTGGAAGAATGATGAAAACATGAACTGGCATGAAAACTGCGTTTTCATTGATGAGGCAGGTTTTAACATGCATATTTGTAGAAATTTCGGTAGATCGAAGAGAGGAGTGCTTGCTAAAGCAGTAATTCCTGCAAACAGAGGCATCACGGTATCAATACAAATTGGTGCCATTTGTGAAAAAGGGGTGATCGATCTCTCCCTTCGTAAGCCAAAGACTGTTCAGAAGAAGGCGAACGGTACGAAGAAGAGAAAAAGAGGAAATGGTAAGGCTGAAGAGGTTGAGGTAAACGCCAGAGCTGGTACTCGTAGTGAACATTTCCTGGAGTTTTTGGTTGGTGCCATGGATACTTTGGATCAATTTGACATGAAGGGACGCCATCTTGTTATGGACAACACTGCCATTCATAAAGTTACTGAGGTTCAGAATCTGATCGAATCGCGCGGATATAAGGCCACATACTTGCCACCTTACTCAACATTTTTGCGCCCTATTGAATTGTTCTGGTCTAAAATCAAGGATAGCATTAGGAGAGATTGCCTGACTGTAGATGACAATCTGAGTGCTAGAAGAATCATTGAATCAGCCAAAACCATATCTGTTGATGACTTTGTAAATCGGATAAGCCATTCGTATTCGTTTTTCGATAGATGTCTGGCTCTTGAGCCAATGCTCTGAGAGTACAAAGTAGAAAAGCTATCCGCAAAATAAAAATCACTGTACGCAAAATAAAAACAACTATCCGCAAATTTATAGTCAAAAACCAATACACTGTATCTTGGATTAATGTAGCAATAACTATAGAGGATTTCTTGTTTTTTTGGCGGCTCGGGTACTGCTGGCTGGTTTTCCCTTTCTTTTGTAGCTACTGGAATAACTTGTACTTGATCTGCAGAATCTTTCTGGTCTTTTTCTATTGTTTCGCAATCCAGAAAGAATATGCCTGAAATTCAGGACAGCTGTCATATCGCGATTCCAAAGACGACACAGACCAGGTGCAAAGGATCTATCCATGGGATTCAGACGCTTTCATCCACAAGTTTCATGTTCATAGCATTATTGCTGCCGCCACCAACACATAGTTCTGTTTCAGCACAGATGCACCTACTTACCATCTATATACATATTCGCATTGAATACCATACTCTTCGCACGTCCTTGTGGCGTTATAGCCTTGGATCTCATGTTCATAGTGCCACGAAATCTATCACATTTATAATAATTGCTATTACTGTAGGAAAAAAGAGTAAAGATATAGTAATAAAACCGTTGAAAATCACAAAAAAATCATAAGTAAGAGGGTATATAACAGACTGGTTAAGATCTGGAATAAAAGTAAAGTGATTCAAAGCTCGCATTTTTATTAAAAAAAAAAAAAAACAATGCCATTCCGAACCGGGGAAATTTTTACGTCGCATTCATTTCCTACAGCGCCCCCTGCTTTCAATGTCCCCGCACGCTTGGGTTATTTTTGCTGAAATACTAAGAGCAGCTTTTGTTTTCTCCACAAAAATTGACAAGATGTTTGGTTTACGTAAATGGTCCACTCCCGTCCTCCGCCCTGCTGCCCCCTTCATTGCTGGTGGCGCTGTTGTTCTCTACTTGGTCGCTAAGGCTCAAGATGCCATGATCAACTGTAAGAATTCATTAATGTACTTAATTTGCTTTTGCTAACGTTATTGTTATTACAGCTGAAGAATACAGAAACGATCCTAGAAACCCTGCTTGTAAGCTTGAAACAATACAGTTGTCGATAATTAGTACTCACTTTTTCTTTTATAGTGGCTGCTGGAAAGAAGGCTCACTAAATCATTTCAATTAGAAATCATTGCAGCATCTTTACAGTTACAAAAAATATCATCTATTTTTTATAATCCTTTGTAAAATAACCATAATAAAAAAGAACTATTTAAAGTTGTTTTGAAGAAAATTATTGGGCAAAACAATTGGACAGTAAACGCGTGTGTTGCTTTAGACAATGCTTGTAGCTCATTTTATTTGGCAAAAGTTTTAATAGGTGGTGTATTGAAATAAGTTTCCCTTTATCATTAGGAAACATTTGCTATTTCAACTATGATGAGGGGAGGTTTACTTGCCGAATAGCTATACATACTCGCATTGGTATTCTAAACCTCTCTATTGTCTTCTGCGTTATCTTTAATATACTTGACACAGCACTTGGATTAATATTGTATGTCAAAGCTATTGCACAAACTTGGAACATTTCATTGAATGTGGTGCTCTTTACATATATTTTATCTTGCAAAACACATGTGCTACAGCTATATTGTCTTTTTCCAAAACGAGGACCATAAAGTTTTCTGTCAACAGCTTAAAACGCCCGTTCTTTATCTATAAGACGCATTGGTACTATAATGAAGAGATTGATTATTTCAGCACTACGTGTTGTCCATGAGCGAGCTTACAAGTTTTGCAAGGCAAATGAAACAGGTATAGGTAAAAACGAACCCATAGAAATGGAATAAAGGGACTAATGATATACACTGATACTAGGTATCAAGGTAAGTGAAGTTTCTTAATATACATATAGTAGGTGTATATGTATATATGTAAAAAGCTGCATCAAAACAAAAAGTTCTACTGTTGATGGGATTCAATGTAGAGTGAATTAAATAAATAATGTGCTTTAAGGGCATTCAAAAATAAGGTTGTATTCATACCTTAACATTGTAACATTTGTGAGTAATGTGTTCACTGATAACTATCACTAATTTGAATCATTATGGTAAGTCATAACGAATTAACAGTAAGCGTACTTTCGGATAAAACAAATGTCCTCCTTTTTCAATTGTCAAGTTTGCTACAATTTGAAAATGCTTATTGCTAAACCCTCACCAAGAGACTAACACGCTCAGTGCTAGTTTTAGATTTTTTTCCCAATTGAAATTATCTAATGTATACACATAGCATTTATTAATTGAAATTGATTCCTTTGATGGGGGCCCAGTTCTTATCCTTTTTCATTATGTTTTCCGTTTGCATTTTTTCAACCAATGGCTTAGAAGATACAGTTTAGTTCGTTACTTTATAATATAAATATCATGTGGTATCAATAAAGGGGCTAAAAAGGAGGTGTTTGTTTCATTCCAAAAAAACCAGGTCACATTGCTGCTATGCTAAAAAGCTATATAAAGAGGTTCATTTTTTCACTCTTTTTTTCTTTTTTCTTCATCTTCCCCTAGTAGTGAAATAACCGTCAGGGGTTCAACGAAGTGAGGTAACCAACCCTCTGCGATTGATGAATTTTTTTTGGGAGAATTCCACCTCCGTTTTTTGTTCAGTCAAAATAAACAATTCTAATATAAATGAAAAATTTAATAGTAACTTTTGTTACTTTTATACTTTGCCCTCTTTTGAGGACCTTTTTTTTTTTTTTTTTTTAACTAACACGAGGGCTGTTCACTCAAGCCTTCAACTACACTTTGCTTTTCTTATGGTTTGCTCATTCTCATAAAAAAGCACATTGAAGCGATATATATTTCAAATAAGGAGATGATACTGTTTTTTAATTCATCAGTTGCATTAAAAAGAAAACATTAATTTCAAATAGACATAGGCTACTATCAAATAATCTTTAAATGGAGAGTGTTAGTATAGAGTCTTCAAAATTTCACTTATTTCTTGGTTTTGATCATTATCTAATAAAATTAAAGATACTAGTACTAAAATCAAAAAGGGATTATTTGTGTATAAAATCATACATCGAGAAGCTAGTTTTTATATACTCTACAAGGCATTCATCAAAAAACTCAAACGTTAGATTGAAGGATATAATGCAACAAAAAGTAAAAGGGTGATATTTTATTTTTGTTGTGTATGAAAATTATTGATTTACATATACATAGAACTTTGTGTGATAGAAAAAAAAAAAAAAAAAAGGAAAATAAATATGAGTTGTATTTACAAAGTGGTGAATTGATATGATGTCTTAGTGTGAGCTTGTAGTAATTCTGCGATTTTCAGTAGGATTAATCAGTCTTTTGTAATTTTGTTCAATATTTGCCAGCGACTTGTTACTATCCTTGAAATCAATATTTTCTCTTAATACGCCTCGTACACGTGCCATACGTTGAGGATGTCTTAACAATGTACCGGCTACACGACAATATGCCTGAAGTGTTTGCAAACTACCATTATTACTGCTGCTATCTGATGCCGCGGCTGCTTTTTTAGCTTCCTTGGCCTTCTTCTTTTCAAGTTTCTTGGCTTTCTTTACCATACAAGGAGAGTTGGGATCGTCGTAGCATTTTTTACACGCAGTAACAATTTCATCATGCGATTTACCTAGAGCGCGTTGGTAGGCATAGTAAGGGAAGTGGTTGGTAAGCAGATCACGTGTGTATTTATAGTATTCCAATTCTTCGTCTTCCTCTAAAGGTTTGTTGTTGGCTTTATCGTCTTCAATTTGAAGCCTATCTAGATGTGATTTAAGGTTGTCCACTTCGTCACCTAGCACTGTAGTATTATCCTCTTCTTCACTGTTATTCTTACTCTTTGATCGAGTAACAAGCTCCATATTAAGTTCTTCAGCAAGAGACTGAACATATTCCAAGGATATCGTATGGCGGAGAATAACAGACATGAGTGCAGCTGCCATCAATGGGTTTTCGTGAAGCATTTCTCTTGAAACTTGTCTTTCAATCTCCTCGTTTGTCGCAGATCTACCTTTCTCACCTAACACTTCTGAAATATCAAAGTCAGGCATAACCGCATGATTAAGGTAAAACAAATTTGATGCATTCATAGGCTGTTGTTGTTGTTGTTGTTGTTGTTGTTGTTGTTGTTGATCAAACAAGTTGACATCGTAGAAATCACTCAACTGGAAATGAAACATAGGTGGAGGAGCTTCAGGAGAATGGTTACCTTCAGAAGCAGAAGATGAGGAGGCATCGATGCTTGAGAGGGAGGAAGATGGAGGAGTCACTGGTTGATGTATTTGTTTCAAAAGCTGTTGGTTTGTTTGCTTGAGTTGCTCATTTTCTCTTCGGAGCTGTTCAATGGTTTGTTCATATTCGTCCACTTTCTCTTCCAATTGAGTGATGTATTCTAAAAAAAAAAAAAAAATGACCAATTAGCTGCATGAAATACATACGGAGTTTTCTCTTTTTTTTTTTTTCTTACCTTTTCTTCTCACTCTGAAATTACGAGCAGATATTTTGTTTCGAAGTTGTCTACGTTCTTTAGAAGTCATTTGTTTCAAGTTGTTACTGGAAACGGGAACATCGACCATATCATTGTCAGAATTATCTTCGGCACTACTATGCGAATTTGTGGCAGATTTTTTATTCTTTTGACTGAAACTTTGGGGTGACTCTGTAACAAAAATGGGCTCTTTAAACTTTTGTTTTTTAGCTGTAGATTGTTTCTTTGTAGTTGGTTGTGTCTTTGTTGATGAATTTGGCGTAAATGTGACAAAATTATCTTTTCCTTGAGTGATATTAAAGGGTAAGGATGGGTTATTTGTTGTGTTTTCGATTACAAAATTAAGCTCTTCTTCCTTATGGCTGGGCTGAGGAATTTCTTGATTTAGGGCAAAATTGTTATTGGGATGATTTGGTTGTGTTTCTTCTAACAAGTAGTTGATTATATTAGAACCAACGTTAGTATTGGACGTTGCTTCGTGTATTTGTTTATCAGGTAATGAAGCGATTCCAATCAATGAATCCATGATATCCTCATCATTGTTAAGCCAGTTAAAGTCGAATGATTCCATGTCAATAATAAGTTTTGATTAAAACAAAAAAGAAAGTTGAATCCAGGCTTCACAAATGAAATTTGTTATAAGCGAGGGAAGACTGACTTTTAAAAGGCGGGTATCCGGATTCACTTTCCATATGTGGATGCCGCGTAATTCTGTTTCTAAATTAGGAGGACAGCTCAACTATTTTAATATATATACAGAGCTGAAACTAAACTAAATAAAGAATCTGTCGAAGAAGATCTTTTTTTCGATTTGATTCTTTTTTTTTTTTTTTTTTTCAGTTAGAATAACTCCTATATGAATGACACTCTTCTTTATGCTATTGTCATGTAGTGAAATAACTTTATTGAATCTTCTTTATATATTTTTCTTTTGCCTTGAAGCTCAGCCAATTAAGCTTCTTGTTTCAAAACATCTGTTTGAACGAATCAAGTTTAAATGAATTTACTAGCGTCTCGTTCTCTGCCTTTTTTAATACCATGATATATGTAATAACTTGACATAAAGGCAAAGACGTTTGGTTACACGTTAATTAACAGAAAAAGTCAAGAAACGCATATACCTGCATATGTAACAAAGAACTGAGCAAGAAATTCTAATTGGTTTATTGACAAAATATATATATTTTTTTTATATTTAATCCGGCTAGTAAAATTACAGACAAGTTATGGATAATACACTTGATAAGTTAATGTCTATTGTGTTTGATTTCATTTTACTATTGCGGCGTACAGAAAGGGGTTCTAGTTGTAGCAGCAGGGAATAGAGCACAACCAATTTCTTTGCGATATTCTACAGGAGTAGGTGATGCCATTGTAAGAGATACAAAAGTAGCAATAAATAAGATTAGCTTTTTAGTCATGATAATACAGACAGAAGAAGCGTCTTTTGAAAGACAACTTTTTATATTAAAACATACCGAGATATTATCCTGTTCATGTTGCCGACAACGTTCAAAATTAAAGTATCTCAATGCCGATATTAAAAAGAGCTGGTGGTTTGATAATAAATCATGTTACTTTTACCGAGAATTTATAAAGACTGCACGTTGTCAGAAAAGCACGGCAGATATTATCTATTACATCACGCTACAGTGTTAGTCATACGGCTCCATTTTTTTTTTTTTTTTTTTTTTAGATGGCTATCTTGATCTATATGTATACGTGTTTATATGCACTAAAAGTTTAGCATGGAAAGGCCAGTGACGGCTCTTGCGGCTCTTTCTTTATTTTATGAGTTAATGTCACAAAACCATATTACCAATATTGTATTAATGCAATTATATTACATAAAGATAACCCATCGTAAAAGTTATACATACTGGTCTTCTTATACAAGAGAAGAAACCCTGTGCGCGCTGCTTGGGAGTTCTTAGATATGTATCAAATGGACTTTATGATGATGAAGATAATAACCTATTGAAATCAACTGACCTATATGCAATAATTGATTACTTATAATTAACTGAGACGTGTCTATGGTTTTTGCAAATTATTTACACAATGCGAGTTCGCTTCTTGTCTGTATCTACAACATCCTTAAGAAGGCAAATGCCGCCACTGTCCGGCTAATTTTTCTTTTATTTTCTTCTAGAATCCGGACCGAAATTGTGACTTGACGGACATCAAAGAAGAGAGATTTCCGAACACAAGCTACAAGAGGCTGAAGTGGGCATGCTACAGCTTTGTTTCTTTCTCTAATCCAATATGGTTCGTATCCAACCCAACAAGTACACGAGGATGTTAATGATGAATTTCAACCAATTTCCCATGCTATTTGCCATATGATCACAATCGAATACAGCAAGATGGATTTAGAGATCAATATTTTATTCAATTTTACTAGGATGGATGGATAGAACGTGATACATGCATCAATCCATATTGATTGGATACACAGCTTTCGTTCCTTTATCGATAAAAAAAAAACCAAAATAGACGAGACATCACAACTAATTATAAATCATGATTGAGGAGCGATTAAGAGATTAATTGGGAAATTGGGAAATTGTCGACAACATGCCTCTGTACTGCTGAATTTTAAAGATACTAGTGAAATTGACATTCTTTATGTATATAGGCTAAAAAGGACGTTGCCGGTAAGCCCAGCTCCAGCTCTGGTGGTAAGAAGGCTAAGAAGAAGTGGTCTGCTAAGAAGGTCAAGGACAAGGCCAACAACTTGGTTGTCCTCGACAAGCCCACTTATGAACGTTTGTTCAAGGAAGTCCCCACCTACAAGCTTATTTCTCAATCTGTCTTGGTTGATCGTCTCAAGTTGAACGGTTCTTTGGCCCGTATTGCCATCCGTGAACTCGAATCTCAAGGTTTGATTAAGCCCATCTCTCGCCACCACGCTCAAATTATTTACAGTAAGTTTTAACGAAGGGAGAAAAAAAAATGCTAATTCTTTCTATAATAGCTCGTGCCACTGGTGACGAAAAGAAGGCTGCTGCTGATCAAGAATAAATACAATACTATTTTTGTTTTTACTTTTTTTACCAAAAGAAAAATAAATTGATTTCCAAAAACAAAATACGATTGCATAATGATTTTGACTGTGCGACCTTCAAACTATTTTTTTTTTTTTTCTCTTTCTTTTTCCTTTCTCTTTTCCCCTTATGATATTATCACCAAAGAAAAAGAAACAGGACGAGGAGAATAGATTGTTTCTAGACTCAGCAACACAAGCTTATGGCACAATAACTCCATCGAGTGATGATTCCAATAGCGAAAGTGAAGAAGACAATAGCATAAAAAAGAGAAAGAAACGTCGTATGGAACAACGCCAGTGCTGTAAACCAAAAGCAGTAACTAGACTGTCTTCAATATTACATGATGAGAGCGATGAAGATGAAGAAAGAGTATCAGACTTGGTACTTTCTTCTCTTGATCCAAAGTATTTATATATAAAAAAGCTTGTACCTATTTTATATTTAACTAAATCTATATGTAGTGCGAGAGAAGTCGTACAGTCAGTACAGCACTCAAATATGGACCATTTATTTAAACGCGCAAACCATGTCAACTTGAGTACAATACGTGAAAATTATAGAAGTGAAAAAAGAAAAGCACGGTAAGATAGATAAAGATCGTTGAGAATGACGTTGTTGTTTATACAATATTCCCCCCCCCCTTTTTTTTTTGTATATAAGACATGATCAAGAAAAAAAGTCCTTTAAAGAAAGCTTTTTGAACTTTTACTACCATAATACCACTCTTCAATCTATCAAAAATGTCTTATTTGCAAAGAAGACCATTATTTTATTTGTAAATAGAAAGAGAATGAGTTTTTTTTTGCACGTAGCTTATATTCTTTAATAGGTAAATTTGGATTTAATAATCGATTTGTTATTCTGTCTTGCCTATTTAGTAGACATGAAACAGGAGTCTGATGTTCATCTTGACCCACCATGGCTGTATAAATGGAGATCTCACGATTTATGGTAAACAAAAGCAATTTTTTAATCAGAGTTGACGTTCATAAATGAGATGTAGGCTTTTTTGTCTCGCGTTGACTTATTGGGATGTCTGTTCCTTTGCAATAAGTAAACATCTTTCTCAATATTTCAAAAGACCATAACTGATTGCCTGTAGGATTCTTTATCTCCAAGCATTCGTTGTCTGTCTTGCTTAGCTTTCGTGGTTGTATTGAGATGCTGACTACAGTACCTTTTCTTATATCCACATACATACCACATGGACAATATCTTTATGGTAACTATTTGAGAATGCTTCCCCCCCCTCTTAAGTCTCATCTCCATCTCTATAATCATAGTACCTTATTTTATACGTAGTTGGGTTTTGCTATTACGAATTAAAAGCGTAATGAAGATTAAAATCAATTTGCAACTTAGAGGTCCGTATCTTCTTGTAATGACACCATTGTGTAACTAAACGTGATATGCAGATAAGCCTATTGATCCTTTGAGAACAAAGCTCATTCATTTGGTATCAACACTAATCGTTTTGCTGTATAATGGTGCATGTGCCTTTCAATATACAGAAGTAACATTTGGAACACACAACTACTCACTTTTAGATTCCCTCTACGTGGTAATGGTTACACTCTCTACAGTTGGATATGGTGGTAAAAAAAAAAAAAAAAAAAAAAAAAAAAATGATGCCAATCACTACTATGGAAGTTTGCTTAAGCTATATATAGATATTACACCTGCTACTCAAGGGAGTCGAATTGTTATGATGCTGCTGATTGTTATTGCTTTGGCTGTACTCCCAGGATTAATAGGCGATGTCTCAGAGACTCTACAGAAAAGACGAGGTATATACATATGCGAGTTACAAATTTATGAGTCAACAGAGAAGCTAATATATTATCTATATCACGAAAAGAGGGAGAGGGTCATGTCAGTAGACGCACTGCCCCTTTCATTCTCATAGTAGGATCTCTTACGCCAGATCAAGTTGTAGAAATTCTAGATGGGTTCATAAATACAGTAAGTAAGTTATAGTCTATGCATAAAATTGAACACTGATCGATACTCTTTAAACTTCAAGGAAAACTCAGAAAACCATCTCAGTATTGTATTTTTGGATATAAATCGACCAACGGAACAATTAAAGAATTTGGAAAGAAACTCTATATGGGGACATCGAGTACAGTTTCTGCATGGCTCTGTATTGGTAAGCATTCAAGTACATACATGTATATATCAACATTCTTACATACTATTAACTAGGATGAAAAAACATTGCTGCGAGTAGTAAGTAAATTTTAGAACAGTTCAAAGGGACAATATCATGCTTACAATGACACTGATAGCAAGCAAGATATGCAGAAGCCATCTTTACCATATCAGGTATACATAACATGATAGCAGGCTTTTCTTACAGCACTAACAAACATATGTACATGTAGATCAAAATTCGAGCGATCCTTCTAAAGAAGATGAAAGAAACACTGTTCGATTATGGTCTCTTTATTGCCATACGGTGACCCATAAAGTGCCTATTTACACATACAATTTATCCCCCAGTACTGCCATCTATCAAAAAGTGGCCAAGGAAATTATTTGTGTAAGGGAGTTCAAACAGTACTTGCTGGCCATGAATTGTAAATGCCGAGGAGCATCAACTTTACTGACTAATCTTTTACATCAGCGTGAGCCTACAAATCAATACGACGAAGGTTGGCAAGCCCAATTTGGTAAAAATCATGCACAACACTATGAATTGAACTCAATTTAACCTTTGCTTGTTTTGAAAGATGATGGGTCTTGTAATGAAATATATACAGAAAAGGTACCAAATTGTGTAATGGGATTGACTTTTGGACAAGCAGCTCTGGTAAGTTAAAACTATCACTATCCACAGACAATACTTAACATTGTCTTTACAAGTTTTTATTCGAGGAAACACAGGTTATTCTATTCGCTGTCAAAACATTCATGTCAACTCGAAACGAATATGAAATTTTACTGAACCCCAGCAATTCATACGAACTTAAAGCGACGGATGAATGTGTTTATATTGCTGAAGGACCAAAGGAAGTAAAAGATATTGCAACCTTGGTAAACAAAAAAAAAAAAAACGCTATGACTATACTAGACATGTAAAAGCTTACGTGACTCTCTGCTAGAGCAAACCTGGCCCAAATTACTTTTCCAATATGATAGACAGCTTAAAAAAACGAAATCACAAAGCGAAATCAAGAGCCGTTAGCAAGAACACAGCTTCTTCTTCCCACAATAACCCTCCTTCAACGGAAAAACCCATAGCATCACAATTTCAACCTCGTCCTTCTTCCTCATCTTCCTCTTCCACAGCCTCCTCGTCCAATGCTCAACAACCCCCTTTTAGCATCTCCAAACTTCCGTCTAAACGTCACGCTCTTCTTACAGGAAGCAGAGCCCTCATCAAACGCATCGGTAAAAACCCCTCTTCCAAATCAGTGCAGCAAGACGACAACGATACCTCGCTGCCCTTATGCTACTTACTCAAAGAACCCGTCACACTGGAAGACATCACTATCCAGTCCGCTGAGCACATGAGCAACCATATTCTTGTATGCTTACATCGTCAAGTCATCAACATGTTCAAGTTTATCTACAACTTGCGATCGCCCAACCTCAAGCCAGAAGAGTTACAAGATATTGTGCTGATGTGCTCGACAAAACCCTCTCCTAAAAATTTTGAGCTCATCAATACTTTTCCACGTGTCTATTTTATTGAGGGAAATTGCAGGCATCCTGATGATTTATTGAGAGCAGGTGCTAAAACTGCAAAACAAGTTGTGGTAATGAGGTAAAAAAAAAAAAAAAAAAATCTTTGTCCCTACACAAAGACTCATTTTGTTGCATTAGTGAGAAAGAATGCTTGGATCAATATGAAAGAAATTCGGATAGTCCTGCTGTGTAAGTACTTTTACTTTTATTAAGGCAATATCAATCACTTATTTCTTTTTTTTTTTTAAAAAAAAATAAAGGATGGCAAGTCATATTCTTGACTTGTTATTAGAGGAGCGTCCAAAAGATGCCTACACCATTGTTAATCTCAGTAAGTCGACTCATTATTAACAGCGTGTATATGATATTTAAGCTTTTATTTTATAGTTGAAAAGTCAAATATTCAATTTATGCATTTATTGCAAGGAAAGGATGTTGCCGAGGAAATCGATGTCTTTTATACACCAGCCTACGCTGCTGGCGACGTTATTGCAGACAGTCTAATTAGTAATGTCCTTTTGAGTCAAACCTATTATAAACCGGACATTGTATCCATTATCAAAACCTTATGTGGTATGCCTGGTCCTTTGTATGATGGATCAGCTGCTTATTTACTCACTACTACACCCGAAATTACTACCGCAACAACAGCGGCAAGACTCGCTCCTCATCTCACAAGTATTCCCATGCCCTCCGAATTCATTGGACGGCCTTACTCGGTTCTTTTTAAAACGCTACTTATCGACTATGAAGTGCTTGCTATTGGACTGTATCGTGATACAGATGAAGATCTTGGAAATGAACTTCCCTTTGTCTACGCTAACCCTGTTCCGTCACTCATACTTAAACAAACAGACAAGATTTATGTGTTTTCCCCACCTGGTTGGGTCATGTAATAAAGTTTTTATTCAATGCTTTTAAGCGAACTATCGCCCAAAATAGCAATCGCAGCACCCAAACACCATCCAGTTTCAACGCCATCTATCTTTTTGGCGATAGTGATTTCACGATCGTTGGGGATTTCATAACCATAAGAGAGCAAACGGTAAATAAATGAGAGATCCAAGCACCATTCAGGTCGATCAAGAAGTTCATCTTTCAACTCCACGTCAGTGACATTTTCAAGGAACTCGCCTGAACAAATAGATTCTGTGAGAGCAGCAAGTTCTGGCATATAGAAGGACGCAGGGAGGCCGAGGGGCTGTGTACGGTCGTAAAAGTAAGAAAAGATATAGATAGGACCCTTTGTAAATGCCTCTGAGATCATAGGCTGATAGATACCATCAAATGCACAAGAGGCAGCAGCACATGGTTTATCTTTGTTGAACACGAGATCAGCCACGGACGTGCACTCCTCAAACGAACCTTGTCCAATGAAATGCACAGGCTCTTGAATCTTGTTATATTCCCATTTTAAATTGCGCGGTAAACACGCATGCGCAGGTGCAGCGGGTGATTGAAGGACGTGCTGATGCATACGTTTACGCGCTTCCATTAATCCATAGCCTAGATACGAATGTTGATACAACACACGTTCATCATCGTCGTGTTTGAGTATGTATTTATGGTCTCCCTCTAAAATCTCTGCATTGTCCGTCTCAGGCTCAAATACAATTTGCGTTGATCCACCGCCCAAATCTAAGATGGCTGCTGTGGGTCGTCGAACGCTCTTGTCGAGATTACCGAGTAAAAAGTTGACAGTGATCCATGCATACACACCTTCATCCCGACCGTCCATAATTGCTACACCGTCCTCGCCGCCGACAATGGGAAATGGGTATTGGGTTTCGATATGGTGTCGCACGGCTTTCAAAATGGCTTCACTTTTCTCTTGGCCAAGGAGACGCAACCCAGCCGTTGCTTTCACAGCAATAGGTGTCTTGCGTTGTAATTGAGAGGGTACAATACGAACAGCATCATTAAGAAGGACGTCAAGTGATTCAGCTGCTTTTTGAGGATCATCGGGGTATGCTGATAATCCGGGAATTGTCTGGGTAAAAAGTTCCTCTTCTTCTAATTTAACAGGTTCATCGTGTGTGCATTGATGGAATCGGTATACATGAATACGAGATCCGGTAGATCCAGCATCAATCATGAGAGCATATTTTTGACAAGTATCTAGAAAACAGGGATATTAGAAGAGTTGCATAGAGATAGATGGAGAGGTAACTTACTTTTTGTAGATGCTGTGAATGGATAAAAGTAGAATACTAAACCAAGTAAGACACCCAGCACAGTGAGGCCAAAGCGTATACGGTTAGGGTCACTTTTCTGTTTTTTCTCTATTGTTGTCATTGCTGGTTATAAGAAACAAAGAGGCTGGTAGAAAGTTTATAATTAATATATCAAGCGGGCAGATAAGGTGCCTGACTGAGGGGGGCAATACGGCAAAAAAAAAAAATGAGTCACATTTATCCGATTCCGTTCCTTTAATGAACCGAACTACCCGGTCTGTATGGCATATCCCAAAAAATTATCCGTGATTCAAATTATACAACATCTTGTGAAGAATAGATAATACTGATTATAATTTAATCAAGGTTAGAGTATGGTATGTAAACAAGAAATATATAAAGTAGATATATTATAGACTTATGTAATGGTGAAACTTTAGAGCTGACATCATTTTTATGCAAACAAAGAATCACTGTTTAACCAAAATGAACACGCGCAGTTCTCCTCTTTTTTTCTCTCCTTTTCTCTTCTTTTCTGTTTATTTAATTAAATGCAACTAAATTTAAACTAAGGATTTTTTTGTGGCATCGAATTTTATAGAAGTAGAAACTTGGAATAGTATAGTCAAACTCCCCGGTATATAAATATATCAACTTTAACACTATCTCTTGAGTCTAATGATGATAAAACGTAAACAAGCCTACTTTATATACTCGAATACGTCTTTTTGTCGCGTCATATGTATAGTGTATATACAAATTTCAACGTTGGAAGTTTTAAGAAGAGTTAAGAACACTGTAGATTATAGACAAGGGTTCTGGAAAAGATTTTTTTCTCATTTTGTGTTACTTTAATATTATATTGGTAACGGTTACCAAAGTTACAAGAATGGTAGTAGTGCTTAATCTCGATTTTATTGTTTTTTTTTTTTTTTTTGAGAAAGTTGATAATAATAGTATAATGGTACACATAAGAAGGGGGGGGGGAAGTAGTTCTGTTTGCATGTTAAAATAAAACGAGGGTGTTGGCGATGATATAATAATATAGAATAAAATAGAACAAAATAGAAAAAAATGCATAAGAAAAAAAAAAAAAAAAAAAA